>FLMG01002540.1:11728-28386 GCA_900088475.1 Hyphochytrium catenoides
TTGTGCCTTGATAAAATCGGGCTTTTTCTTTGCAGCCCTCTTCCACGCCTTGCAATAAGCATCATCTTTACTCCACGCGGTATCGCCGGAATCAGCTGAACTTGAAAGCTAGCAAAGGAAAAGAATTAGTAAATGGAGGTTGAGGCCCAGCGATGAGGTTCATGGATCAGCCCATAGAGACAAAGCCAGTGGAGATTCTGACGATTGCCTGCGATTTGATGAGCGCTGCCGAGGACTCAAGCGTAATGACTAGGTCCACTAAAAAAACTACCTTCTCCAAATCTGGGATAAACTTGACTAAAGGATCATTGCCCTGGCTCGCTGCATACTTCTTTATCACTAACAAGGCGTCCCCTGTTCCGGTGCAGAAGCCCGCACGACCTATGGGTCGGAAGAAGCTTAGCCGGGTTGGAGAGGGTGAGTGTACTCATAACTTCCCATGGCAACAAGAGTCTGAACAGACAGGAAGAAGGCAAAGGCTGCTGACATCGTGGTAAAGGTGATTTGCGGTTACCTGACGTGAAACCTCGTCCGTCATGGATATCTTCGCAGTAATCGTACTGTAACTTGATGACTCCGTTCTCAAAGATGCTGGTTAACTTCTCGGCCACAGTCTTCACCTTCAGAGGCATTTGGCAGACCGCTCCATTTCCTTGGGACTGAGCAGTCGCAAGGTGAACGATTGCCGAGCTCACGAACATGTAGAGCATTGCCATGGCACAACAGTAGATTCTCTTCCACATTCTTTTAGTAATGAGGCATGACGTCCTTAGATGAGAGCTTTCCAATGGCGTGCGTAGGCAAAGAATAAGCAGATGGTTCCTGCTTAAAGGGCTTCTTATCTACTCTCTCTTTTACCGTGCCGCATCGTGCCAAGAAACATATTACAGCGAGCTCGAGACCTCTGGGGAAAGTGGAGCACCTCCCCACTCGCTGCTTCTCAAATAGTGTCTTTCAAGGTCCTATTCTCACTTTCAACCACCGATGTACCCTTCTTGCTTCAGGGCCGGCGCGAAGCTGTGTGAGCGAAGTATGATCTTCACCTCCTGAGGCCAGCTTGCTGCGTACTTGCTTCCTCACATCCATCGCTGTCTGTTCTGCTTGTCACTGCTGCCTTTGGTTGCTGAAGACCGCTTCTTCTTCTTCTGCCTTTCTATCTGGTTGTTGCCCGTGATGACTCCTCTTCCTCATCTGTTGGGGATGCTCCATTGTGGCACCTGAGAAGAGCGCACATTCCTCACAAACTAGGTCATCTATGTGCGTTGCCAATTCTGGACGTAGCCTAGGAGTTCGCTAATCGTGATGGTTTGTACGTACATTAGTAGAAAAAACCTCGAATATAGTAAAACTGACTCATCCCGGATGATGTAACACCACTAGGTAGCGCACTATTACCCTACATCGCGTTACTCACATTTTTCTTCTTCTTCCCTTCACCTTCCTTCATCATGTCTTGTGCCTTTTATTTGGGCCCGTTCTATCGCTAGTCCGACGCTCAGTTCTGGTCCTGCTGCTGCGTCTATGGCAGATGATGATTGCTCTTCATCATGGGCCTTCTACATCACCAGCAGAAGCAGCAGCAGCAGCAGCATCGCCTGTCTGCCAGGTAGAACTAGAAAGATTTACTCCGAAGTATGGAAGAGGACCAAGCAATTGAGATCGTCATGAGCCCTCAGTTCAGCGCCATGTTCGGCATGATCCTTGCAATCCAGATGAATCAAGGCCGTGGAAGTCTGGTTGCCAGATACATAGCAAAAGGGCGAGGTAGTCCCTGTATGTAAGTGCTGGAAGCTATGAACCAGGAAGCCACTCTTTGGTGGCTTGCAAGCACTATCAGTCCTTACAAGGTTAGCACCGAAACGAACAACAAAACCTCTAGCACACTTGCGCTCGGTGATGTTTCCCGATACATAGAGATAATGCTATTTGTTGAACCTCTTCCCTCGGATTCTTTTCATAGCTTCTGCTATCCCTAGCTTCTCCGTCAATGTGGCTATTGATGGTAAACGAACTCAGCCTCGAATGTTTGGGGAGGGATATGGAGGGATATCTCTGCAAAAATATCTGTTGGCAGTTCTATAGAACGGCTGTCAAGCCGCTGGGAAGACGATAAATCATGGCGTAACAGGCTTTCCCGATGACTAGGTATAAAGGCTTAGTAGCGAAGGTTAATCTTAATACTCTCTGCGCTACTTTTGAGGCGGGAGCAGACAGGGCATCACAAAGAGCCTTACATCCTCGCCCTCCCCTCTGCCAGATCCTTGGTAGACGTAGACCTTTGAATCGCCCTTTGAACAGACGAGCAACGGTTTACCAAGAAGTGCAGAGCAAAGGGTTGATGGTGACCACGGCCTAGTCATTTTTAGATGAGCTTGGCTGGTGGTGGTTCATTGCTGGGGAGGCTACTGCTGATGAAGCAGCTTCTTGCTGCTGTTTGACAGATGCGGATGGAGCTCCCCCATTGCCGCTCTCTGCCTTGAGGCTGCTGGACGTGCTTTCTGGCTTCTCGGCTGCTACTCTTGTCCGGGTGGAGCCGAGCGTTGGGCTAACTGAGGAGAGGCGGCCCGTAGCAGCTATGGAGGGGTGGTTCCTGCCTGTCATATCGATACTGGCTCTTGGCCCATTCATACCAGCTGTAGGAAGAGCAGACGACGGCTCCAGAGCTGAAGCTTTCTTAGTGGACGTCCGAGAGCCAGGGTTCTTATAGAGGTAAAAGAGCTTTGGTGTCATCACCAGCACCACACAGATGACAGACACCAAACAGCAAGAGACACTGAGTAGCACCACTTTAATGTCTGCAGCGGTGTCTATCCCTAGCGTCAGAAGTAATGTCAACCCACCCATCAAGGTAGCGTTGTACAAGCCAATAGCCAGTTGCTTAGCCTCAGAATAGTCCTCCACGATATGCCAGGACTTGACGGCTAAGTACACTCCCACGCCTAAGATAACGCCCTTGTATGCCAGCATCACGTAGAGACCATTGTTGTTACCATAGTCACAGACTTCCCTCGGGACGTCGCCTACTATGTCAATGGACTCTAGTGTCGTGGTGGATGACATCTTACTAGCAAACTGCCACGAGAGAAGAATGATCAGGTCCACCAACAGGAACACTAAAGTCTCTCCCGCCACTCGGAGGTTTGAGACCACCATGCGCCTGATAGTCTTTTGACCAAACAGCATGTATACGCGTTTGAGCTTCATCAATAACGGTGCGAAGAGGACAGAGAAGCTCAGACTGAGGGCCCAAGGGCGAAGGACGCAGTTCTGGTCATTGTTCTCTCCTAAGAGAGAGAGAGAGGATACCGCAAGCAATATGGCGCCAACTATAAAAAGAAGTGTAAAGTTGATCTGAGATGCCACCAGGGCTTTGGAGAAGCGATAGTAGTAGGTGAAGACCATAAACGGCAGAAGAAGGAGACAGGACAGGATGACCAGCGCGACAATCCCGATGCCCATGGACGAATCGACAGGGACATGCTCGCAGCCAAACTCAATATCATCCTGCAGAGAAAGACCTCCAAGACAGGCCCTGTCTTCTTCTTCTCCATTTTTCCACCTGAAGCTTGCAGTGACCACCTGTCGCCGGCATGTAGAGAGAGAGAAGACCATATCCTCTCGTGTACAGGGAGGCTGAGGAGACAAAATGGAAGTTTTACCAAGAGAGACGGAGTTCACTATGGGCTGGCTTAAAGCTACCCCGAGCTCTGGTGTCAGCATGGCTAGATGCTTGTACATTTCGCTCGTATAGATCCAGTCCATAAATCTGGCAACCTTCTTTGCGATGACCGAAGCATCTGCGGTCCAGACCCTCTTTGCCATGACATTATATTCAATAGATAAAGGCCAGCACCCCATCTGCGTGACATGACGAAATGCGCTGCCATACTTTGAAATCTTCTGCACTGCCTCCATCTCCAGGCTAGCGATACAGTTCCGCATAGTAGTGAGATCAGGATTGATCACCTTCTTCCCCGTTGCGCCCCGTTCACCCTCTTCGATTGCCATCAGCACCAGGGAAGTGTCTAACTGCTCACTCTCTCGGGTCCAAACGAAACCCATGGCACCTTGGACAGTGGCCACGGTTCCTCGAACTCCAAACTCTGAAGTTAGTTCAAGCACGTTAGATCGGAACGTCCGCAGAATGTTGAGGTTGCTAGGGCCGAAGACTTTCGAGAAGTCTGCGCTGACGTTGCTTAGGTATCCGCTAACTAAGTAAGAAATCTCAGTTGCTCCCACGTCGATAGCAATGATGATAGGGGCCGATGGTAAGGTCTTGTCCGGATTGAGCTCTTGAATCTTGGGATCATTCCAAGTGCTAACGTTCCCTAGGCATATTTCAGCGAGGAGGTTGGGCGTGACGGTCACGTTACGGATAGTGGATCCAAGATTCATTATCATCGACACCGTGCCCACGAAGAATGGGATAATAGCAACCTTCCCCTCTGCGACAAGGGTCTGGCTGGCATTGTCCATAGATAGAAATACTGCGCTAGGCATCAAGCCTACGCTAAGTTCGCTATCGAGGTCCGAGCCCACACTTGAGATCATGGTAACATCCTCCATCCAAGATGGAAACGCATGCACAACGTGCGAGCTGTTAGCCCTAAAATTATCAGCCATCATCTCAACAGAGCTCTGCATGTATGGGGAATATCCGAGGTAGAGCTTCGAGCCCATGTCCGCCACAGTGCTTACTTGGACACAGCGCCTACCAGACCCCAGACAAGTGCAGACAGCCTTATCCACACCGATACAGTTAGGAACACAGCTCATCCTCTCAAGCATCAACTGGACAACCGCTCGCCGCGAGAAATCGCTGAGGACAGCATAACCAGCAGATCGTGCTACATCCGCGAACTGCGGATCAGTGAATGTCGACCGAAAGAACTCGACTACAGCACTCCGGTGCTGACAGCTATTGATATGAGTCTTCGTTCTCAGAAGAATATAGGTCATGGCGTTGATGGGCCAGCCAAGAGGAGAGTGAGTGTCGATTACGCTGGCGTTGAATCTGGAGTCGAATGTGCCTTCAGCAACCATCAAGGCGGCTGTAACTGAGTCCACTGAAGCCGTCACCAGAGCATTAGCACGATTGAAGAGCTGTACTGGAAGGAAGTCACGTTGCACGGCTTCTGAGTAGAACATATACGTGAGCGAGTACGGAATCAGGTTGAACTGCAAGGGGCCAAAACGAAGGGAGGGTTATTAGTGCAAGTAGAGGACGATGATGCTTGTAACAATATATATGGCAGCTCGCCGAAGGAGTAGCAGATACCAACTGCGAGTAGGTTCCAGGCAATTTAAGAGGGGCAGCATCACCAAAGAAGAGAAACATGAAGAGCATCAGATAGAATAAGGTTGAAACAAGATGAAAGAGGGCTAACGGGCAGAGGCTATTGGGGCAAATTATGGGACCATTGCCTAAGTTCAGAAGGTAACATCTGGGCCACAACGAGATGAGGACTTACTGCGGCAGTGACGCCTGGTATCTCTTTGGCAGTGAAGTATGTTCGTGTGACATTCCCCTCTGCACAGCTTACTTTTTGATAGGGAAGCGTAGGGTCAGACGTCACATTAGTGGTCCCTTGGCACCATCTAGGGAAACTGGAGATTCCGATAGTTGACGCGAAGTCTGCACTGAAGGAACTGAGAGCGGTAGTGAAGATAGAGCTGACAGCTAGAGAGACGCTTGGTACAATGATATTTATGGGCTCTGGAGGCAACGAGATGGAAGGGTTCAATGCAGTGATGTTGGGATGATCCCATCTCGTGATCCTTCCCATGAAAATATCTGCAATGGCGTCTCTGGACAAAACCAAGTTATCGCCCTCGACCAACTCTGCGATATTTACGACGGGAACGACTGCTGTCACCACAAAGGGAACCATAAGAAGGTCCCTGTAGGCTTTAAAGTCTGACGGCGGAAGCATGACGTCCAGGGCTCCGTAATGGGTGGTAGCAAGGTCCAGGAGTTCATTTCTGGCCTTCATGGATGTCTTACTGTGGTGCTGGAGGATGATCCTAGGCAGCCCTCTTGCATCGGCCGCCGTGTTATAGATGCGATCCAACCGAGGGAAGAGCGGTGCACTCATGGTGCCACCGGTACCAAGCAGTGTAAAAGCTTCATCTGCAACAACGTTGCGGATAAAGCACACCAGCGACGGCAGCAGTAGTCCCCATATGCAGCGCAGCATGACCCTGTCAGAAGCAATAACTTTTATCATTTCTCTTCTTTTCTGTGGCCTTCTCGCTGAGGAACGAAAGGAGCAGGACCGCCCTGCGTGGTACAGAGCTTTCTGGCAAATGGTGGAAGACTTCTTCGGAGCAAGATGATATTTTAGGGCAACGACATCGCATCTGGAATTATACGGATGAAGACGTCTATCTGCACAGACTCTTCTCACCCCAAGCCGTTAGCTCGCCTTGAAGTTAGGAGTCGATTGTTCTCCACTCAGCAGAAAGGATGATGACTGCCATACACAAACCAATAGTATTCTTGCAGTCCAGAAGCTATCAGATTTTTGCTAGACTAAGCTCCTCTTCCATTGTCCCTTTGCTCGGCCTTCCCCCATCACTCTCACTCGACTCTCTGAGATTCTTGGTCTTAGTTCCTAAGCATAAGTCCTTGGACATCCTCAGTCGTCCGCGGTTTTGCTCCGGAGAAACATGTACTGAACTGGTCTGAAAGAATGAAGGGTAGGCAGCCGATCTTATCCACTGCTGTCTATAAAACCATGACAAAATCGCACCACCACATTATTGGGGAGGACGCAGAAGAAGATGGTCTTTGATGGGCAAAGCTGGACAAGAAGGCGCCATTTGGCATCGGTTATTCGCCATCTTCTCTCCCTCCTGCTTGTCTGTGACCAAACATCTTTGCTCCAAGTTGGAAGAAGAGATACTTGCCACTCCTTGATGAGAACAGAAGAGTGGCCTAAAAGTGAACAATAATACTGAGGTGATAAAGGCACTAGTGATGGGAAGGTTTGCTGTATGATCTGTACCATGCCGTACATTTGCCTGGCTGTCCTCTCGTAGTTGGTTGTTACACAAGCACCTTCTACCCCTAGCATGACTCCAAGAGTCTCTTCTTCGCCTTGTAACGGACAGACAGTGGTGTCGGCTGCCGCAGCATTCCTCAAATAGGAGCAGACAACAAGCGCGAGGATGACGGGAAGTGCACAGACGAGACTGTGAGCGCATATTTTGAGCAGCACTTCAATAATACTTTCTCCCAGTTGTCATCTCAGGGTCTGTGGCGCGCCGCCCTTCACAAGTTCCACCACGAGAGGACAGACCTCCGAGTTGCATGACATTGCGGACGGAAGTGTACTAGGTGAGGAAGGGGGCGATGGATGGGCTTAGCTTTGAGTAACCAATAATATGACAAAGATTTGATAGGACAGTTTCATTTTTCCTGCTCGTGATGAGCTGCACTGGATTGTATGATGATGAACAGACAGACTGCTATCCTCTGAGGAGGACAAGACCTATTTATTGATTATGCAGTATCAGGACTGTGCATTGCTTTTCGTACCAGAGACACAGCAGAGCGCGACAACTCTGCAACAGCACAACCTTGTTTTTGAGCAGGTAGGGTAGGCAACAAGGGACAAAAAAAGAGCAGGAAACCGCCGTGGACGGAGGTGCGACTTAGAAGAAGCCCGGACGTGAACGAGTCTTTTCTTTCCGGCCCGACCACCAAGAATGGGACGAGGATAGGTAGGCGAGGCAAACCTTAACGACCAAGAAACAAGACTGCAGGGAGCACACTTGGAGGAAAGGGAAGGAGGTGAGGGAAGGAGGTAGCCTAGGAGGAAAAGCCACAGCGGGCCGAAAAAAAGAGAGGCAGAGACGAACAGAAGAGACAAGAGTAGTACAGTAGCAGATAGCACAATGACTACCCATCAGTAAGAGGGAAATTGAGGATGGAGGACGACGTCCCAGCTGTTAACAAAGACTGGAATGGAAAGCAATGAAGGCATCAATTCCCTCCTCTGTATACGCGGAAGGGGGTTCCTGGCTGCACATCAGTGAGTGCTTGGTAATGTCTTCCGTCGGAGTAATAATACAGGAGGGTCGTATGTAACGGACGTCAAAGGCAGAGCTTCAGAGTGACAGAGGTATTGATGGCTGATAGTAATAGTGCCAAGGTGGTCGTGGATAAGTCAGATTGGTTTGGCAGTGAGGAGGGTCAGAAGGCAATGATAAACAAGAGAGAAAAAGAAAGGGGAAGGCAGAGGTCAGGATGCGGTAGCAATGACAAGAATACTATGGATCACGACAGCGTAAGTGTAGAGCTTTCTGACAGTTGCTGTTAGCTAAGGTGCAGTCGTACGGGAGCCGCTAGTAGGGCAGTGAAGAGAAGGGTTGACAATGAAGAAGCATCAGAGCTGTCATTAGAATCCGAGAAAAAAAATTGTAGGAGGTGGAAGAAAGAATAAGAAAGAGAAATAGGTGAGAAGGAAGGTGAGAAGAGAAAAAGAAAGAGAGACACAGCAGCAGAGGCAAAAAGAGGAGTGTCAGAAGAATAGGGTGAGAGAACCAAGTCCGCCATTTCCCGAAAACTCACATACTTTTCATGGCACAGTGCGCCTTAGAGCCTGGTAAACATTTATATCATCACGTAAATTAAAGGTCAAGCCTCTTCCATACATTGGTGACAGTGAACCTTTCTGTAGCAGTTGACAAGGCTTGGTTATGTACACCACGTTTCTCTTCAACTATCATCTTCTGCCCTTCCCTTTTTCAGCGCTTATCGATGTAACTTCCTGCTTGGGTCGCTTTCTTCATCACCCTCAGATCTTCGTTGCGCGCCTGACACCCACAGCACCAACAAGAACCAGCACTGGTTTTGTCAGGTCCACTACAGGCGGTAAGGATAGTAGTATTCTCCCTCAACCGACGTCGTCATGAGAAGACATGAGGCACTTGCTTAGGTCGTTGTCCAACAGCGTCAATAAACATTTTACCTTACTATTACAAACACTAATCTTCTGATGGCAACAAACAAAGACTTCGAGCTTCTCAAAAAATCTAACTTCCTAGTAAGTTCTTTCCCCTATAACGTATCATCCTTCACGCGGAGCATTGTGAATCTTCCATTGCAATATGAGGAACGATGGGGCCGCGTAGTCAGGATGCAGTATAATATAAGGCCTATTTCTGTCCTTACTGGTCACCAAGGGCCGGGGCCACGATGGAGAAAAACCTGTCGAAGAGAAACTCTAGGTCGTCAGCGGTCAAATGGACCTGGTCCCTGATTTTTCTGCATCTATCACTTACGTACCTCCTCATGCAACCTGCAATCGCGACGGTCATGGCATCAAACATATCCATGCGGCGAGAGACAACTTGCATTCAACAATAAGGCTGCAATTATGCATCAACACCACCAATCATCATTTCCACGGATCTCTTTGCCATGGAAGAAGACGATGATAATTGCACATCTTTTATTTGAATTCAACTACCTTTGTAACAAGAATAATTAGGAAGTTAGAGCGCAGGGAGTAGCTCGCTTGCCGTCCTCTGAGATTGAGCGGAGGCCGTAGTAATTCAGCCGATGGAAATCTTTAGACACTTATTATCGGCGTGCTGAAAGTCTTCACTAGGAACTACTAAGTATGGCGCCTTGTTATTATCTTACAAAAACCCTAGAAGTACCTGGTTCATTTTCTTCCCAAGAATTGTGCTTCCTTACAGCGCGGTAGGGTCCAACGTTCTAGATGATCAAAGGATCCAGAGGATGTCATCAAACAGATGGAGCCACTCAGGAGTTTAAATCAGTGGTCGAACACCTGCTGCGGGAGAAGAGCACCAATGACAAAGAACATGAAAAGAAGCGCAAGCGACCACAAACTCCCTTCAATGATTGATGCGCCATTAGGTTGATGCTGCAGAGGTGTACTCCTGAACCCACCAACGAAGATGATGATGCTAAGAACTATTCAACCTCGGGCCCTCTTCTGTGGGGCGACGGACTGGACGGAAGGGGCGGCAAGACTGATTTCTCGGTCAGAGCTCAACCATCATTGGCGATAGGCACGCGCTCGGAACTTTGTGGTGTTATAACACATCATCAGAGAACGAGGACCTAATTTATCTTGGAGCTTGATACTCGATCTCTTCTCTGGCAGTGACCATCGTGTATTCCCGTTTTCAATCGGGGAACCAAGAGGTAGGCAGCCTGTACTGCTTGAAGATCAATGACCCACAGGGGTTCAGATGGATCGGTAGCAACCCTTCAACGATATGGGGCGACCGCCAGAAACCTGACTAACTCCCTGCGGGTGTCCAGGCCCAGCTGGGCTTGCCGCCGTGAACAAAAGGCGACTCTTCCCGCCCTGCTAGAAGAAGAACTGAATCTATCCACACTTATTACTTTGACCCTTGTTGTTGGTTGCATTTATACTGTCGTCTCAAGAGTCGCCCCACAAAAGCGGGGCCGGTAAGGACCACGGCATCCGATGGCTCCGCATCTGCAGGGAAGTTGGTGACAGTGGCTATGCGGTGGAAACCCAAACAAGACTTCAAATATACTCATCTATTATGGTAGTAAGCTGCAGTACAGACTCACAAGCAAACTGACTGTGGCTACAGAGCACACTTAGGGCTACGTCTAGAACTACGTCGTACTTGTACAGAGAATGAGCAACTCTGGAAAAACCATGCTCAACCACTGCCCCTTTCTCTGGCATAATTGCTGATGGTGATAGTATGGCACGTAACAGGGAGATACACCGCAAATGTAGCAATAGCTTGATGAATGTTCCCAACTGCAACTCACTTATAGACCAAGTACTTGTAATAGTTCTACCTTCCACAGAGGAGGCCGGTGGATGGGATTTCCCTACATCATCAGCGGCAGAATGTGCTTCCACTTGCAGAAGATGCTTAGCTTGTGGGTCTACACGCGGGCTTTCAGTTTAGAAGTTTAGGAGGGTCCATCGACGTGGAATCGCATTTTGCATGAGTTTTTGAAAAAGAGTTGAGACAATATGGCGCATCAACACCTTCTTTACTAACAACCTAAAGGGAAGTGATGGCGTCGATGTTAGGCCCTTCCGTCTCGAGGCTTTGCTTGGCAGGGGCTCAAGCTTGGAATAATGGCCGAATGAAGGCGCCATTAGCAAGAGATTGAGGGCGTGACCTCATGGCCCATTTGTACCTTGAAAGAGGACGGATCTACTTCCACTTGCATCTACACTTTCTCCCATAGTTTAGCAACTACATATCAGCTGCCCCGGGAGCTTTCAGACAAAAGAGCGGTTGTCATCTTGATTTGGCTCTGCAACTCTACTGGAGGTAGTCCACTTATTCAGGGACCAGGTGATAGAGGGGATCATAGAACCCTCTATTATTGGGCTCTAAACTGTTGCTAGGAGGCACTTTGGCTGGCTTGGTCATTCCATTGAGTTGGGGCCAATGGTGTCCGTTACAAAGCACCATACGCGTGCCTTTCCTGCCTTGCCCAAAGCTTCTTCTGCTGGATTTCCGTCCTTATTGCCGCGCGTCACCCCACAATGGGCGAACACAAGGTCACAAGCTGGCACAACTTGCCCTGCAGCTATAACGCAGAGACAGGGTAGTTCTACCCGACTCAGCTCACAACGGTGTTATAGAGGAGAAAGAACCCTGCCTTATGATACTTCGTCTGAGCAGGTGTTGTTACCGCCATGTATAGAACCACTCTACACAGCCTTCCCTTCTGACCAATACCTACACAAACCGGATCGTTTCAATCAAGCTTGTCTGGTTTACCCTTGCTTTGCTTGCTTCATCGTTGACCAAGAAAAGCCTTTCCTTTTGCAGGAGGGTTGTAGATCTACGAGTTCTATCTCTTGGTCATTGATAAATTCTGAACCTGAGCTTGGTCGATATTGGACCTCTAATGAGGGAATTATTTGGTCCTGAACTCGCCACTTTTGCCCTGGCCCTCCCCTCCGATCCTCGCAGCTGAGTTGACACCACTGTTCGCCAATACAATGTGGCGCAGGGGATACAAGGAGAAAGGCCACAATGGGCAAAGGGTCCAAAGCATAGGCTAGCTAACGGATGAAGGCCTAACATCCTCTTAACCTCAAGATAATCTGAGGAGGTGGAGGTGGTGGCCCCGCATATGAGAAAAGACTAAATAGACTTTATTATACCCAATGAAACGAGTAGGCCTAATGGGGAGGGTGGGGCAAATCTTTACCCAGTAATAGCTAGTAGATTACCAGGGCGGATGGGCAGGCTATGCCAATGAGCGACATGTCTGGCACCAATGGCCTTCTTCTAACATTCTGCCTAACTTTCCCAAAGGTTCCTATCTTATCTCCTCTTTGACCGGTCCTCATATCTCGATGCAATGAACTAGCCCCTAAAACTATTCAATGTATGTCTCTGTCTCTCCTTGGTTGACTCTTACTTAGCATATCTCCCCCAACTCTAGCTAGTACTTGTACCTTGGTGTCTCTCAAACCAATCTCTTTCCTCGTAGTTCCACCATCGCTCTTTTCTCCCTTGTCCTATCCCACTCTGTCTCGTCCCCTGCCTGTCAGGTTCTTGTCACCCTATTTTTGGCCTGTCAATAAGCTCGTACATAGGGCAGGTGAATGAGAACAGAGAACGAGGAAGAAGAAGCGTTCTCCTTTCTCTCCAGTTCTCAGTCGCTCGGGCTCGTTGTTCCTGTCTCTCTTGTTGCCTAGGACGCTGTCACTTTCTAGTTAAGTAAGCTACTCTTTCTGTTCTGGTAGGTCCTCTCTTCCTCAATCTGTCTGTTTGGCTTGGCGAAGCAGAGAGCGGGAACGTGGGGTACAAAGGTCTTCTTCGAACGATGATGAGGGGCTTAGGGCCTGATATGGCGAGGAAAGGGAGGCTAGGAGAAAAAGGGATGCGAGAGGATTACAAAAGGAGGTGATACAAATAGACCGCTCAGCCAGAGAGACAGAAAAGTGTGGCAAAGCTGAATGAGAGGACCAAGAGCCAATAAATCAAGAGAGAGAAACAGGGAGAGAGAAGGTGGTGGAGAAGATGAGAAGAAAGAGTCCCTTCTCCTTCTCTCACAGTCCCACCACACAGCGTCTGGCTATAATTAACGTCTGACAGTACTGAAAACGTGGAAAAGCTACCTTTCTACATCCTTCTATCTTACTCTGGCCACACTGCCTCCTCTTTCTCTCTGCTTGCTGCCCCCACCTCTATTGTCCTACGAAAGCCGACATCTTTTCCATCCCTATCTAGCCTGCTCTAGCCTTCTCCATCCTTCTTGTGTCCTCTCTTCACTTGTCTCTTTCAACACTGATTTGCCTCCTGGCCAGTCCTGTCCACAACTAGACTTCTTGCAGACTAGGAGGAGTACAACTCAGCCGCGCCTGCCCTAGAAGCAGAGCGCAGTTTCTTTTTGGGACAGAAAGGGAATTTTGTAAGGATTGTGGTCCCTGTCTTGTCGATCGGCGTTGTAGCGAGCAACTCTAACTCTCACTTTTACATTGGGAGGCTGAGGAGTTTTTGAAGATTCCGAGCTCACGCTATTTGACCATGATTGAGACATTGAGTAGCCACTATCATCACCGTCACCAGATCCTTCCAGGCTCACACACAATCATGAACAGCGATCCCTCATCAGTTAGATTTGAGGGCTATCGTGGACCAGGAGTTCAGGAGTACGTCCCTCCTCTACCTAAGCTTCTCTCTGCTGGCCCTGGAGGCAAGCTTGCATCACGATCTCCAGGCCTCACTATCTCAACCTCAGCCCCACCCATGGCTTCGACGAATCCATCTCCAACAAGTGTTAGCAGCCTAGATGACCGTAGCCTGAACAGCTCTGACGAGATGATGATCCGTGCCAGGGTCAGCAGCACGCCATCCTCCTCGTCACCTGTCAGTTCTTCGTCGCCTTCTAAGACTAGAAAGCTATCGACTACCACACCCAGCAGCAGCAACGAATCTAGGACTCAACTCTCAGCCAAGAAGCAGAAGACTGGCGATAAGCCTACCAAGAAGCATCCAAAGTGCCTCTACGAGAACTGCACCAAGTTTGCAAGGCGTGTTGGCGAGTTTCAGTACTGCATGCGCCATTTGCCGAAGAATATGAAGCGGTGGTGTATTGTGTGTAACGAGCACATCGCTCAATACGCTGGCAGGAAGTGTGCTTCGTGCGCAGGCAAGGCTTCCACACCTGTGGCAAGCACCGCTATTAAGAAGGTCGAATACCTACCCAAGCAATACAGCCCGATGTCGGGAATAACCCACGGCGTGGGTTATCATCATCCCACACAGCCTACATCCTCTCCATCCTCTCGATCAGCCTACCATCATGCTCACCAAATGGTGAATGGCATGCCGTCTCCCATGGCCCGAGGTCATCATCACCCTATGCCATCATCATCCGGAGCTGAGGACTGGTACTACGGAAGTACTTCTATGGCTGCGGCTGGCCGTCCGATGCATGGGCACACTGGGGTTGGGTATGGAGAATATTTGAGCATGATTCATGAGCTTTCTGCGTTTCACGCTCAGAATGGGCTTCCTAGCCCGACATACCGGGAACCAGCGGGCCACATGTGGATGCAGCCCTCTCATTGCAAATCTGTTCAACAAACAACACACGGGTACCATCATCCAGCGGTGCATCCATTCGCCGCCACCAGCAGTGGCATCTACGGGGCCCCACAAGTTGCGCAACAATGTCAGGTTGTCAATCAAGCGCAGTATTGATGGGCTGAAACCGGATGATGCTAGTGCTACGTGTCGTTATCAAAGAAAGATGCGGTCGCTTGTCAATGGAGACACGTTCAACTCATGCACACTCTGGGAGAAAAGACAAGCATGGCGACTAGTATTATTTATTATGGACCTTCTTAGGGAAGCCCATTGTAGCACATTGACGTTTGGGATTAGCCCCACAATTTTTGCAAGAGATCTCGCGATCTCATCTGCTTGCATCCTATCGATCCCCACCACTGATGGCAAGAATCTTCCTCGTTATTCTGCCATTTTTGTTCAGTGCGTGGCTTAGGCTTTAGTTTCACCCTCTTTGATGAACATTAAGACAGTCATTGTAACCAACGCTACCGTTTCCTTTTACATCTATCTACGTCCAGAAGGATGCCAACAAATCGTTGCTGTTCTTTCCGCTTCCGCGTTGATTGATGTTGAGCTGGAATTGAGAGCATCTCTTTGTTGCTCTCCCATTTGTTAACAACCATCAGGAAGGGAGTGGACGAAGGACAAATGAAGCTTGTGTGACCAATAATAAATGGTGATTACTACTGAGACCATAATAAAAGCAGGAGGGGAAAAGAAATACATCATTATAAATGATGATGGTGATGTCCCGACCACCACCACAACATTCGTTATTCATTCATTCATTCTTCGCGGCCAGCGCGGAGCTCCACGTAGCAGCAAGCACGACGACGTCATTGATAGTCGTCCCCTGTTAATAACGAACGCGGTTGGGACTCTGTCGTCGTCCAATTCATCATGGGACGTAGTTCCGTCGGGTATTGTCCATCGCCCTGAGGATCGTAACTAGCTAGTTGCAACTGCTTCTTCAACCTACCAACAAGGAGTTGAAAGATGCAATGATTGATGCTGCTGCTGATGAATGATGATAAATGAAGATGAGAACGAAGGAGTATGGTGCCTGAGGTACACGGGTGCTAATGTTCTTGGTACACTTATCCTGGTATCCGAGCCCCCTTATTATGAAAGGCAACCAGAACTATAAAAGTTGCGACAAAGTCAGGTCAAGCAAGTTGGTGGGGATTTTAGCTCCTTCTCCGGTTACCCCAGATCGGAAGCCTAGCTTCATATATATATAGCAAGTAACCTTATTGCCTCCTTACTAGGGGGAATTAATGCGAGAACATTTGGACAGATCGCTTTGAAAAGCGTCATTTTGACGATCCTGCACATTTCACCCTCAAATCTTTCCAAAAGCTTCTCTGTTCCTTGATGCTATCAGTTCTTGTGCGGTCACCCAATCATCACCCTCAACAAGAAGACATCACTCAGATGAGTGTCCACGCACCACAGGGAACCAGAAACTCCGATGGACTTGAAACACAATACGAAGCCGTTGTTAAGTGTCGGACCAGCAGGCGGCTCTGCTGAGGGTTGAAACCCGGATTGTTTTTCATTCTCAACGGGACGTGTAGAAAACAATTGGTAGTCACCCACGACTTCCATCAGTGCCATTGTTTGACGGAGGTGGGGTCTACGTTCCACCAGCCACTGATACTGGTGGTACCCCACGTCGGTCGTGGCGCAGTCTTCTTATTATTATAGAGAACCACAACAGTTTAGTGAGATATTTCGTTTGGCGCAACGTTCTTCTCTACTGTGGCTAAGAAGGCGCCTTCTTTACAGACGTCTTTACAACAAGAAGGACAGGGCATCCTCCAACGCTCGCGTGATGACGACCAAGTAGCTCAGTGAGGCCTTCAACCGGCGCTTTTAATACTAATAAGCGTAGAATGGGTTCCCTAAATGCAGAAGTATCAAGTGCTACAGCACCTAACGGGCTCCATGATGACGAATACATCCAACGACCGGCAACCCTGTCAGATAATCTCTCGGCGATCGTAGCTCAGGTCAACGGTTGCTACAGAGGGGATGGCAGTCGACTGGGTTGGACGACTGAGGCGGACCTCATAGATGGACAA
>FLMG01002540.1:28448-127813 GCA_900088475.1 Hyphochytrium catenoides
TCGCAGAAGATCAGCCCAAACTGAGCTTGGCGGCTCTACTGCTGCTACTACTGACGATGGAGGAGATCAGCGTGAGCAAGAAGAGGAGAACGAGGGGATTGTTGTTGTTGGGACAGTGCTCCTGGAGCACAAGGGTGACAAAGCTTACCTTGGTATGTTGACGGTTCGGCCCAACATACAGCGGGCGGGTCTCGGAAAGAAGCTACTGGCAGCTGCCGAAGACTATGTAGCAACGACTTGGCACTTAAATCGAGTGGAAATGTTTGTAATATCAACCAGGGCAGAGATTATAGCCTTCTATGAGCGCCGAGGTTATGTTATGACATCAAGAAGAGAGCCGTCGTTCCCTTATGGTGATCCAAGGTGCGGAATGCCAAAACGTGATGATCTCCAGTTTGTAGTCATGGAGAAGAGACTAGAAAGTTCTCCGTCAACGTCATAAGGTTAAGAAGCATGCATAATATTATGGCACAGCAGCAAAAAACGATATCATTGAGTCTACTACTAGGCCCCGACCAAACCCCTTGACCTAATAATTAGCAACCACCTGTCGTGTTTTATTATTATACTTGCGGGTGACTTTTCTTCTAGCCTGCCTGGTGGCCTGCTTGATCCGCTTAACAGCCTGTCAGTATGTCGAGCTCCCTTCTGCCATTCGAATTCACCTTCAAATAGACATCAGCACTCTTCTTTTATGTATGCGTGATAATTCCCCCCTGCTGCCCTTCTGCTTTCCTCAGATGCGAAGGCATCCAACCAGGAGGGACGTACGCTTAGTACTGGGTCAAAATCTGCTCTTTTTCCTCGACGACAGCTCTACATCGACCACGAGGGACAGAGAGATACTCGATCTTCTGGCTCTCGTTTCGCAACATCCTTGCAAAAGTTGCTTCCAGAGCTCCTTGCCTTCATAGCTACTATTATCCTGTAACCAGGAAGAGGAGGAGGTGATAATAATACTCCGGAGTATTATAGTCCGTAGTCGACCAGGATTTCCGTTGAACTGCTGCTGCATCTTCTACTACATCTGTACGAGTCCGTCCATAACAGGCATGACAAACAGAGCTACTGCCTTCTCCACGTCCTCCGGGGCGGCCTTTGATTTGCAGACACAGAAGCACGTCAAGGTCATCTACTCCATCCATTATTGTTGACCACCCATCGAGGATGTCACCACAGTTGGTTTGTTGTTGGTGACAAGGGGACATGATGATCATCGTTACCAGAAGAGATTCTAACTGAATAATGTTAATGCATGATGATAAACCGCCGGCGATCTGATAATGTAGCAAAATTAGTGATAAAGAATTTGATGGTGATGGACACTACGACAGGAGAGACTGCGTAGTAGAGGGAGGGTAGTATATGTTTGTTGTGTGCGGATAATGATGATGGGGTCACGGTGGACGGAGGCGAACAAAAACGTTAAAAAAAAAACGGCAAAGGCGGCAAAGCTGCTGTTACTTACTATAAGAGCAGAGCTAACTAAATCTCCGCAAACGAAGGGAGAATCCTTATATGTAGGTCTTCTCGCGATTCCGGGTTTTCGAATAAAGCCTGGTGGCATTACTGCGATCCAGCCCCAGATGGATCTTCATTGTCGCCTGCTATTATTATTTGTGGTGTGTTTCTGAGACGGATAATAGATGATGGTTGGATTGTTGGCCGTAGTACTGTAAGAACTAAGCAAAAGAGCTGCTGCCTTGTCCATAACCAAAAATCACAAGGGAAAGAACTAACTAAGTAAATTAAGAGAAATGATGATGATGATGCGTCATGGCAACGTAAACAGACCCACATCGGCGACGCTCGTTATGAAGATTACCAAGAAGAAGAAGATAGAGACATTGACTAGGAACTAGCAGTAGTAAGAAAAATTATATAGGGAAATAGGAATGATAGAAGTTTCTACGACGAAGGTTTTGCTGATGTCTGATCACAAACCACCACAAACCGCAATTGTGTGTTGACATTGGACACTACTTCTTGCTGTTCATCATTCAGCTCACTCACGGGTAAAAGGATAACGATAAAGCACGGAATAAGAATAATCTTCACTCTTTGTCGTCTCTAAAACTTCATTGACCGTCTACAGTACAGTTCCATAAGAACTGAAGGCCTTATTATTAGTTTTAGGAACTTCGTAGAGATTTGTTAGCCTTCTCTAGGGCCTTACTCTAATTATTGCGCCGTTACATGATTAGAAGACCAAACGGGAAAGAGCATATTAGTCGTTAGCGACTATCTAGGGGTATCAGGGAGCGGTATTACTACAGCCTTCCCCACATGATAGTTGCGACACTAGCTCAGTCGACTAGCTAGTCTGAGACGAGCGCCACAGGGGCATATTATTACTGCAAGGTTTGCTGTAAAACTTTATGGCAAGAAGCCAAGCCAGAGAATTTGGTGCTGGCTTTTACTTGCGGCAACCCCCTGGAGTTGGTCTGTCTAAAAAATATATATCTGTGAGTTTTCAGTTCCCTACCTCGGGCATCCTCTGTCATCTAGCTTACTCAATTTCACTATTGCCTTACTCACACCTCTTACCACTCTGTCTTGAGTTGCATTACGCTTGCATTATTTCTTTTTCCTCGTTCCTATTCTCTAACTACTAGTTCCTACTCATCTCGTTTCGCCTTCCTTTTCTTGGTTTCCTGCACTTCCCATTTCCCGCTTCCCACAACATCTAAGAAGGACTCCCGTCTTGAACAAAAGCCCAATAAACAAGCAACAAACAGCGACCCTGATTCTGCTCAATCTGGCCCAAATAACCTCGAGAAACAACGGAGTAGAGTTACATAAAACACTGTACTTTTCACAATCGGATGGAAGACAGAGTATGACAGAGAGATGGCTCAGCAGTGAGAACCAAGGGAAGAGTAAATATGTGCTCTTGAAGAAGAAAGAGCGTAGCGCAAGGCGAAAGAGACAGACGCACAGGCTGGTCTGGGACAATCGCCGCCTGCCATCACACATTGATCGTACTAGCTGTCATCGGTAAGCTGAGAGCTTCATGAAGCTTTGTTGCTAGAGGTCCAAACAACTCTGATAGAATAGACATTCCTGTTCCGTGCAACCCAGCGCTTCCTCGAGGCACAAAAGCTGTCAGATCAGCCTGATTGTTGACAGACGTTTGGAGCTTCTCAATTTCTCTTGCAAGCGGGGTTCTGTGAGAAAGATAAGAAACTAGGATGAACTCATTCCTTTGCCGCTTTTAGAGGCGTATCCCTATATACCAATCCATCATGGGGAACGCCCCAGCGACAATGAAAGGGTTACCTGACAGCCCCGCAGAAGAGAAGGCGGATGACTCCTTTACGATGCAGGTAGGCGGGTTCTTAGGTGCTAGAGTACAAAGCTATACTTAGCTGCACTTTACCTTTCTACAGCTTCATTGGTCCTCGAAGATCTCAACGGTCTCATTGCGTCTTCACGAAGTCCCTCACCTCCCTTGATATGTCTTACGCCTGAGCACCGCTGCCAAATCTTGTGCGTCCTCGTTCTGCTTTGCACCTAACTAACTTCGCAACCCCACATCACCTTACGTTTGCATTTCCGGCATATTTTCCACCGCACAATGTTCCTTACACTAGAACATTATGGAGGATCTCCGCTTGGTGCAATGGGAAGGCTATGTGGAAAAGCAGAGTGAAGTGCTTAAGCAATGGAGGCAGCGATACTTTGTCTTGGAGGGCAGAGTGCTCTATTGTAAGCCAGCTGCCCACAAGGCTCCTGCCAGTTTCCTTGGACAAGTCCACTTGCCCTTCTGGTCTTCTCTCTCCTTCACCTTAGGCGTGTCGCACCTGGCTAATTGTGTCGTATTCTTGTAAACGATGCTGATTACTGTTCTACCCAGACTATGCTTCCAAGCAACAAGCGATGGATAAGAGAACAAATAGGGGCCAATTGTATATAACAAATGTACGATCTCTGATCTCCTGGAGTGAGTATTGTCTCCTCAACCTTGTTTCCGTGACCTTTCAGGCTTACGCTGAGGACTATGCTGCTCCTAATCCTAATGCTCGCCCGCTTTACGGCTTTGCTGTGGAACTGAGCAGCAAGAAAGTTTTGCATTGTGCAACCTACGGAGAGTTTGAACGATCCGCATGGGTTCAGTGGATGCAGGTACGCCGATCGCACACTGGCCACCTGCAGTCATATGAAGATTAAATAGAAGGGAAATAGGATAGAAGATTCCATCTGGGCCCCTGTGCTAAGTCGTGCTAGAATGACCGGCGTTAATATCATCTCGGGTTGAGTTGACTGCCCAGACTGACCCTTACTGTCATTCAAGATTGCCATTTCGGCGTCGAAGGCCGAAAGACTTGAAGCAGAGAGTGCACTTTCTGAAGTCTTTCAGTCCATGAAAGCAGCTTATGATCAGTTCTCCCCGGAGGAAAGAAGAGAAAAGCTCACAGCCCACTTTTTGAAGGAGGCTCTATGCTCTCGGAAGCTCTGCATGGAGCTGTTACCTCTTGTCAATAGAGGTTAGACAACTTAGACTTTACTCTCTTCGCTTTGCCCTGATAGAATCAATCCACCTTATCCGCTACTTACTCCCTTCCCTCCAATTACTTCTTATGCGTCCAGCTGGTGCCGTCTATCAATTCTAGGTAGTCTCTGCTTGTTGCTGACTATTGTCCTGTAGAAATTGTATTGAAGCAGAACTATCCCAAGTCTGTACCTTTCTCTGGTACTTTTAACGGCCGAGAGGGCCTCGTTTGCTTCTTTGAGCTTTGGACAGGGAATCTCCATCAGAAAGATCTGGCACTAAAGCTGAAGAAGGTGTGTGCTGGTTTTAGGGTGGAAATTTTAATAGGTGGTAGGACGTACTTGAGTTGCTCGCGAGTGAAGGAGCTGAGCTGAACTTCTATCTATGCCTGGAGATTGTTTAGGGGCACGTCGGCGGATGTCGTGCCAAGCGATAGCGAAGGACTGACGCAGAGCCGTAACTCTGCACAGTTATGGTTTAGAAGTCTGATCCTCGATAGCTTCACAGGGGCCACGTTCTTTAGCAAATATATAGGGGATAGACGAACGAAAGAAGCAGGGAATGCCTTTTAAGTGCGTGGCGTGATATCTCCACCCAAACTGACTACATTCTAACGCAGTGTAAGGACAATGAGCTTCTATACGAGGGCAAAGAGACTATATTTTTGGAGCAAGTAACAGTTCAAGGTCCCAAGCTTATAGAAACTGAGCAGCGATTTGACCTTCTTGTCACTGTTGATCCCTTTGGCCTTCCACTCATTGTGGAGAAGGTGGTCGGACCAGATCTCATACAAAGGTGAACAAGCCTGCCTTAGCTCCCCGCCGTCCCCTAAATACTTCGTTTGGACCTCAATCTTTTCGTCTTGACGTGATCACTGTTTATAAGACAAGCCTAACTGTAGCGCACGACTACCTGCTGCCGCTCTTATATCGTAGCATTTGGCAAAACAGTTTGGTGACGGGGCGCTGCACATACAATCCATACTCCCACGCACGAGAAGGAATCAATCCAGCCTTTCATACTCCTGTGGATATTCAGTCTTTTAAAACTAGGAGAACTCTAAGCCTGACAATGGCAGACTTCGAACCTATCAGACTAATAGGGAGAGGATCTTTCGGAATGGTAGGCTCGGGCGTGCTTTGGTCAAACGCTCTGCTTTGTTCGCCAATTACCTTGACGATCTTGACATTGACGCTCGATTCTTGTCTCTATGTTTGAGTATATACCTGCTGTGCAGTTATTGGAAAGTGCATAGTGTTTACTTTGAAGCATCCTCCTATCTCTCTACTATATTGTCAATTGGAAGAGAGCTCAAACATACTCTACCCTGTCTTGTATACTTACCATCTGATCTGAAGGTCATTCTCGCACGGCGAAAGCGCGACAAGAAGCTCTACGCTATCAAAGTGATAGACAAGACCCGACTGGATGAAGACAGTATATCGCGCCTAGAGACAGAGACCTTAGTAGGGATGTACAGTCGGCATCCTTATCTTTGTGGTGTGCAGTTCGCTTTCCATTCACCAACCAAGATTTTCCTGGGAATGAAGTTCTACTGTGGAGGAGACTTACGGTACCACATCTACCATGAGGTAAGCTTTTAGGAAATAGAACGGTGGCGAGGTATCGTTTCCAGAGATTGCATGCGACCTTTGCGCTCTCTGCTGGGAAACGCGTCATGCTGAGGCTCTTTTTTTCTCTCGTCAATCTAGGACCAAAACAGCTCGGCGCGATCCCTTTTACGAGGTTCACTATTTTCCAACAGTAAGAATGTGGTTAAGAATGGTCTAGAGCTAGACCGTGTTAGGCTCTATACCGCTGAAGTAGTCCTCGCGCTTATTGATCTGCATTCCCGAGGGATCATATTTCGGTAGGTAAAGCTCAAGAGTCGAGAGAAATATCACCGTGCATCATCTACTACATGGGTGATTTGAATCATCCAGCGTTGCCCCTTCTATCTCGGGCTCTTGAACCTCATACTTGTTGTCTTCGCAGTGACCTGAAGCCGTCGAACATCATGATAGATAATGATGGGCATATAGCCCTTGTAGACTTTGGCCTATCCAAATGCAATGTCAAGTTCTTAACTGGGGCGCAAACCTTCGCTGGCTCGGCATACTACCTGGCCCCTGAGCTCTTAGCGTCGGATTGGGAGAGAAGGCTTTACGGATACGGTTACGCTGCTGATTGGTGGTAAGTTTATTATAGCATCTCTCCTCTCACGCTACTACCGCCCACACCCACGTTTTACCTATCGTCATGACTTCGCCCCATCCTTCCTCTGCCAACTCCTTCGCCTAAGCATCTTGTAGCTGTTTCTGTAATTTCAGTAGGCGCGACTTCCCTGCTCTTCCGCGTGGTGGTACTTCTTCGTCACTACCTTTTCTTATCAAACAGCCATGTGTCTCCACAAAAATAAATCCATTATCTGCTTTTCCTCGGCTTCCTATGCTAACCTTTCCTCTGGATGAATGACTTCGACGCTCCTATCGATTGGCTCCCTCGTATTTAACGTCTTCGGTTTCAATTTTGCACGGCAGGAGCTTGGGTATCCTGCTTTATGAGATGTACTACGGTACTCCACCTTTCTACCACGAGAATAACCAGGATGTATTCAAGGCCATCCTCGAGAGGCAGGTTATCTTTCCCGCAGACGATCCTGGCCCCGCCGAGCTGCAAGACCTGGTTAAGCAGGTATAGTCAACCAGTCAGGCATACAGGAGACTTTTACCTTGCTGCGTAGAGGTGTTGATTAGTCCTGGACTCACGAAAAGTGACTAGTTTGCTGCATGCCGGTAGCTCAATCGCTTCCAGCGCATCATGGGGACTAATGCTGTTTGTTCCTCCAGCTGCTGGTAAAGGATCCTAAGGAGAGGCTGGGTAGAATTACTCGGAAGGTCTTGGACCATCCATTCTTTGCCGACATTAACTGGGAGGAGCTCCTCGAGAGCAAGGTTACTGCACCCTGGATCCCTTCAATGGTAGGCCATCCTGAAATGTCGTTAGTCTGCACCAGATGTAGAGACTAACTATCATGAAAATATTCTCAACCTCTGTCTCTACTTCTCTCCTTTCAACTTTCGTGGGCGCTATGTCACACAGAAATCTGAAGATTCGGCGGATTACATATCTAAGCAAAAGTATCGCGCCGGCGATCGCAGAATGTTAAGGGGTGAGAAGAGAAAGAATGAAAGGAAGCGCGCAGAGTCAACCCGTCCGAGTGGGCGCAGTGCAATCGAGATGGAGGCGGAGGATGAGTCCAAATACCGGATGTTCAACTTTGATACGGCACTGAAGAAACCGGAAAACGACTACGATCCTTTCATTGAGAATCCGCAGGACTTCAATGAGGTGGAAACGATCAACGGAGATGTCGCGTCGCTCCGTCAATCACATCTCTTCTCTCCAAGTCACTCCCTAGCCCTTCCATCTCCCACCTACTCGCTCTCAGCCTTTAAGGAACCGGAGCAGGATCCTCCTTCTGGTGGACGAGCACGAAAGGCAAGACCTCAATCCGTGAGCGGACTTGACAGGAGGACATCTGACCTGACCGTCGCTAGCGAGGGAGTTGTGAGTGAAGGAGGGGACAGAGAGAAGCCGGGAGGCAAAAAGAAGCCTTGGAGCAGCGTGGGCCAATCTTTGAAGAAGTTCAGTTTGCCTTTCCAGCGAAAGCGAAGGCACTCGCCCGCTCCTGCTGGACAATCAGCTACACCTCATAGCCCGTACTTCCCACAGACACCTTCCGCTGAGGCTTCGAAAGTCTCTCCTGCGGCAAAGCCTATCAGTTTTGACGATCTACCGCCTAGTGACCTAACTTCTATTCTATACCCAGAGAGGAGGTCTTCAAGGGCTCTCACTCCCCCAGCTCTGCCTACCTCGGCCCCTGGTGACGCTTCTAAGGACAAGCATAGTGAAGCGGATCCGAGTGACCGCATGAAGGGATTGTTGTTCACCTTGAATGAGGCGAATGACGCTGCAAATCGTCTTCGTGCCTTTAGCGAACACTATGCTCAGCTCTATGGAGACCAGATCACGGCCACAGATGATCGTACAACTGCCTCTACGCAACACAAGCGTGCGCCAGTCTACCCCGAGAACGGGAAGAAGACAGATATGGCGGGAGAAGAGAATGGAACAGCACTAGCGTATCAACAGATGGGACTTCTGAATCTGCAAGAAGCCTGATAGCAAGACAGTGGGCAAGGAGAGCGTATCTTCGTTCGCGCTTGTCCACTACTATTTATTGAATCAAAGTAAAAACCAATAACACCAACTGTACTAGAACAGGTATTGTTCAGCTCGAATTGTGATGCCAGAGTGTCATACCACGGTCCTGGACTGAAAGTATGACTGGAGGCCCCTGCAAGCTCCCAATGCCCTATCCCTCTTTCGCCTAACGTTCTCACAGGAACCCATTTCCCCTAGGCGTTGACGTATAAAAGGCATAGAGTTCAACGTCATCCAAACTGATCCTGGAGCTCTGAACAACCTTAATCCATACCTTCCACTGCCCACAGCGTCCCATGCTGATGCCTATCCCACTCCGCATACATCACAATCTGCAGTCTGTCTCAGTCTTCAAATAACCTCGCAAGTGGAGCTCCTGTTCATGTGTCCGCTCCCTTTTGGCCCATGCAAGGCAGCAGGACAATTTTGACGGTTCGCGTGGGGCCGCCGCCGCGTGGTCCCCCGAGCTGCCGAACAGCCATTGCAAAAGCAGGAATTTTCTGCAAGTGTCTTGCCCTTTTGGCCCTGAACTTGTGAATATTTACACAATATTCACGCTTTGCAGCTTTTGTACCTCACTACTGTGGCACTTTTCCCAGTCGTATGCTGTCATTTGTGGTGTCAGACATAATTGACACGAGGGATGAAGACAGCGTGTTTGTGTTATTTCACAGGAGCCATGATGTCAGTTTAGTTCGACTTTCATCACTCTGTTCAATGTAGGTAATCCGGGTTAGGAGGTGGGTGAATAGGGTGGGTCAAAGCTCGCAGAGTTATAGAGAGAGATCATAGATCCCATGTCTGAGACCCGTATCTGGGTCACCCAAGTCCTGAGGTGTCTGCACTTTCTTTCTTCCGTTCCTCTGCTTTTCCTGGTTGCACGGCCAGAGTTCCGAAAGCTCATTGCCGCCGCTCTGTGAGACCAGTCCACAGCCCTCCAGACATCCTGCAGCTTTGGCTCCGTCAGACCAGAGTTCAGGGTCTTCACAGATTGTGAAGCCTGATTGGGATCTTTCCTTCTGTCTCCGTCGCTCCCCCGCTTCTTCAGTATTCTCGCGTTAATGCTTGCGCCTAACAGAGCGTGATACTCAGTGTGAGACGTGGAAGGTGGAGGCTTTCTTCTTAGCCCCATCCTCTTTGCGAAGAGGAAGAGAGTGACCTTCACTCCTGAATGGGCTAGTTCTGGTGAGCGTTAGCTCAAAGAATGTCATCAAAGTGACAACGAACAGCGCCTTCCCTTGGAGCACATAGCGATACTTCTTTCCGTCGGAGGAGTGATGAGTGTAACTGGGCGGCAGCAGCGAATTCGCATTGGGAAGGGAATCTATCGGTAGGGATTTTATGTGGACAAGGCCATGTATGTGGTCCGCACTGATCCTGACCTCCTGTGTCTAGGGTTGAGGAGCAGATTGGCCGAGGTTCCTATGGCACGGTAAGGTCCCCCAATGACAACTGACGTAGTGAGAAACCTCACATAGAGTGCCGCTAGGTGCATAAAGCAGTTGATGAGGAGACTCTTGAGACTGTTGCCATTAAGGTCATTCGTAAAGATCGCGTAAAGAAGGACCATGAGCGACGAAGCATCATGAAAGAAATTGCGACTATGAAGGTGGCGGTGGAGCAATTTGAGAATGGCCACCCAAACATCGTCCGTCTCATCGACACCTCCATGTCGGAGAACCACATCTACATCGTGCTGGTACGTAGTAGACATGTAAAGATGGGACAATCGAGCATAGACTATCAAATTTAGGCGTAGAGCTGCCACACAAACCTCTTTTAAACCATACTAAGAGGGAAAAGGAAGAGAGACAAAGAAAAAGAAGGGAAAGGAGAGAGCTGCCACACATGGGCTTAGAACTCAAAGATAATCAGGGTTGGAGCCGAGATGGAGTTTGGAGCAATGGAGCCTGTGTTTGGTGACTGTCTAATGAAGAATCGGATGAGGGCTTACACGCTGCAGGCTCCGGGATAACTGAAAAACCTCTCTTTCTTAGGAGTACTGCGGTGGTGGTGACATCTCAAGCTATATAAAAAAACATGGCAGGCTTAACGAAGAACAGGCCAAAAAGTTCCTGTTACAGTTGGGTACGTACAGTCCATCCTGACTTGGTTCACGTCAGTTCCATTCTTGAATAGTGGGCTGAGACGTTGCATCTGTCCTGGTCCCCGGTCCTGTGGCTTTTTTTCCTTCTGTGTTTATCGACTACCTCATCGCAGCGTCCGGACTCCAGTTCCTCCGTTCCCAGAGCGTCGTTCACAGGTAGGACGGAGAGAATGTACCAAGAAACCGTATCTAAGACTAGTTCGTACGGGCGCCTACTTCTTCGTTATTAACGCGTACGAGTGTGCGTGCTTGTGTCTTACATACCTCACTTTCCTTGACAGAGATTTGAAGCCAGCTAATCTCTTGCTATCAAGCACCGACTTGGAGGGGGCAAAGCTTAAAATAGGTAATACGTAGCTGTAGCTGTCGATCTCCCCGGCGGACCCGGATATAATTCCCTTCACTAAACTCTTGCCTTTCCCTGCAGCCGATTTTGGCTTTGCTCGAGAGCTAAAGTCGGACTCCCTCGCAGAAAGCGTGGTGGGCTCCCCTCTATATATGGTGGGTCTGAACATTAGAAGAGCATCTTGCACATGGATTCACAACGAGTTGGACCGGCCATTGTAACGCCTTGCCTCTTCACTTCTTTTGTGACCATAGGCTCCCGAACTCCTAGAGTTCAAGAGCTACGATGCGAGGGCTGACCTATGGTCGGTGGGAATCATTCTGTACGAGATGCTGACGCGGGACCACCCCTTTCTGACAGTGGAAGGTATGTGCTTGCCATTGACGAAAAGATTGTATCCCTACCACGGTCCCATCATTGTGTGTAATTACGACGCTTTTTGTCAGTCGAAATGGTTTTGTGACCTACATCCCACATGGCAATAACCGCCTCCTGTTTACTACGTCTACAGGTGTCCATGCAACCAATCATATGGCCCTTCGCAGAAACATCAAGCGCTACTTTGAACTGTACGGACAGCTTACTCTCCCCGCCGACGTGGAGGTCAGTGAGGCCTGCGCCCATTTGCTTGAGGTTAGTCCCATCGTCCTGAATTGGCACTTGTCACTTAGTCCTTGTTATTCTTCGATAACCGCAGTCTGCTTGCTCGGGTGATAGTAAGGCATTCATGCCCTCCCCATTTGAAATGGCAATGGCTGCATTACAGCTCCTTATGTATGCATGACTCGGTCAATACGCGACTTCCATAAAGCATGGTTGAGCATGTTGGCATTCAAGCCTCCTTTTCTCTTTGTCGGGCCAGGATGGGAGACCCATCCGAGCCTATCTATTTCCCACTTTCTAACGTTACTGAAATCTCTCGATTGTCTAGGGTCTGGTACGGTCTGACCCCAAGAGAAGACTGAGCTTCGAAGACTTCTTCAGTGATCCGTTCTTACTCCCACCTCGCCCAGAACCGGACGAGCTAGCGCGTACAGCAGTTTCTGACTCTCCACCTTCCCAGTCAATGCCCACAGTGCCTGAGGACGAAGGTACGTGGAACGATGTGACCATAATTGATAGTAGACAATATCGTCTGGCGGAGCGAAGTTCAAATCCCCTTTTGTCTCTACACATAAACTCCTTCCTGTCCATTGGCAAGGCCGCGTTACCTGTCTCTTTCCCACTTTCCTACTGAGCGTTGAGGCTTTCGAGCTCCATACGCAAATTATTCCCAAGCCAGAACACCCATTTCAAGTTATTAGTTCTTGCGGTTCTTGATGTAGCCACCCGTTCCTTTGGCCTCAGAGGGTTTCTGCTCACCTACTTTTCCTTTCTCTGCAGAACTGGAGATGAGCGATGACTTTGTCTTTGTTGATGACGAAGAGAACGCCGCTTTTCCCAGCCACCAAGAGAGCCAGGTCATCGATGTAGGTCCGGGCGTGACAGGAGATGTTGATGGCCATGGGACCAACGAAGGTTCCGCTTCAGGAACTTCATCCTCTCTCCACAGCGAAAGGCGAAGAGTCAATTCTGACGAGTCACTACCTTTTGAAGAGGATACTCAGCCACTGAGCCCTTATGCAAACAACGAAGGAGCAGGAGATTCTCTGAAGCAGCGCGATGCTGTTTGGAGCACAGGACTGGGTGGCAAGGACAAGAACACCACCCTTCTCCAGACCGCATCGCAACCCCCGACAACTTCTAAGGTTGAATCCTGTAGTGGCGGAACGACCAACCCCGAGATGGGTATAGGACTTCTTTCCTTAAACAGTATTCCATCTTCTATACCCTCTTCCATGGACCGCGATTTTAATGGAACTCGCTCGAAGATATCACAAATGATTGATGATTGGGCAATCTCTTTCAAAAGGTAACTCTATGGTATCTGCTTTCATCTGTCTTTCCGTCTCTATCTTCTCCCGAGTGCTGCACTTAGAGTATCTATTAAGGACCCAAAAGAATTGTCCTTGCCGCGTTTGCCGTCTGCCTGATTGCGCCTCCTTTTGCATGGCATTTCCTCTATGCTTTCACATTCACTCTGTTACTCTCTAATAGCGTTATTTGTAAGACCCATGGTATTTGCTGCTGACCTCTTTACTATGCTAGTTTCCGGGTAGGCTCTCTGGGGCTGTTTGTTCCTACCCCGGCAGGGGATTATTTAGCTTTCCATGAGCACTGCCCGCATTATTATCTGTCAAGAGAGTCGATAGAGGCAGCCTCACAAGGGTCCACGTAAGCCAAGAGAAGCTCTTAGTTCTTCTGTTTAACATTTTACGAACGTAACGTGTCTATGTCGCTGGTTCGCTGCTTTATTTGTCCAGACGCCCTCCGTACGTGCTAGGAGTCATTGTCTTCGTGGAGGACCGGACGGCCACTGAGGTAGTCATGTACTGGCAAGAGTCATTGGAGTTTTTGTCCCTTGCGTCGTTCATAGCTGCTTTACAGCTCTTTTGTCAGTTGCTGTGAGGATTGGCTCTGCGTCCTTTTGCTCTTACACCCCCAAGCCTTCTCTTCGTTGTCTCCACGACGCTGGTCTGTACTTGGATTGTGATGCTGGGATTTACTTGCGGAAATGTTCATTTTTATTGACATTCACAAATATCGCGCGCTGCTTGTGTTCTTTTGTTCTAATGCTGTTCCCTGCGCGACAGGCTGATAATCCCTTTAAACTTCGCGCCGGCACTTTGTACCATATCGTCACCGTCAGTCTAATCTCCCCTAATGCCGACACAACGCCCCCGGCCCTCACTTCCTTCAGACGAAGAATGGTAGAGCCAAAAATAGCCTTTCGAGGGTAAGCATGTCAGGTCCTTGGCCACAACGCTCTCAGGCTTTGTTGTCATCCCTTTTGCCATGGTTGCGGAGCCAAACAGTCTTCTTGTAGTTTGTCTTCTACTCGTTTGCTTAGCCTCGAGCTTGGATTACACGGTTATTGCGCTCTCTCATTGTAGGAAGCCGTTCTTTTGGAGGGGGAAGGGGTTTCTGGGCGATTCTTCATCTCCTTGTTAGCGGATGATTGGACTTAGACGCTAAGTAACTTCTCGTGCCCTGCCGCCATATTCTTAGGTTTGAGGTGGGCGATGTTGCACTCTTTTTCCAGACTCCAGTACCCAGCCAATACGTGGCTTTCAATGAGGGCTGTCCCCACTACTTCTTGTCCGAGGAAAGTGTAGAGGCTGCACAGGATGGAGAAAGGTATGGGTCGCCTCTTCCCTTCAGCTGTGATTGGTCTGCCGTAGTTTCCTCTATCTGTCCTAGAGTTCTCATGTCGTCGAGTAAGAGGGGTCTAGGTTGGCCCAATATGCTCAATCGTATTGCTCCTACCATTTGTTCTCCTTTTGCCTGCAGCGACTTTCCCGCCTACATCTGTGGCGAGATTATATTTATGGATGAGAGGGTAGCAGCAGAGGTAAGCTACTTATTTGCTGTTTTGCCGCGACTTGGGCACTATTGGCAGCTAGTCTCCCAACCGTACCTATGGATGAATTACTCACTATTCTGCAAACGCACTTATTTAGGGCGATAACCCATTCAACCTTCCACTTCAAACCGTTTACCACGTGGCGACTGTTGCTTCACCAAAGCGCAGATAATCTACAAAGATAGGCTTTGAGGGACGTCCCTTCCCTCAGTCTAAAAATGTATATTAGTTAATTTTAACTACGCCAGAACCCTAAGCGCCCGCTGTTCAATAGTGTTTGGTCTTACAAGGCAATGGATCTTACTGCTATCTTGCGCTTTCTAGGACCCTTCCTCTTGCACTTTGACGTTCTGGCTCCTTGTCCTATCGGTTCGCAGCGCTTATTAACACGTAACATGTCGCTGGACAGCCTTCATAATCTCTCCTCTCTGCAAGAGTAAGAGAGCTGCCTGTATGTCTGGGGCCATATAGCGGTCGCAGTCCCAGAATGGAATCTGAACAGGCAGAGACAAAGGAGGCGCCATGAGGCCAAAGTAACAAACTGCAATAACCAATAGGAGGGAATGAATGGAATTGACCCACGAAATCATACCAATCTATCAAATGCAAATGATGAAGGCGCTAGGGCGGGACCGAAGGTCATGTGAAGTATATGGCACTTGCAATTAAAGTGAGATGGCATAGTCAATCTCTCAGAACTTGTACCTTCTCTCGCACAACCCCAATGACCTCCTCCAGAGGCCTTGTCGTCTTTAATGGTCGCTGGAGGTCAATACCCTGGCAGGCGGCTAGCAGCTCAATAGCAACAACCTGAAGAGTAAATTCATTTGTCTGTTAGTTCCGTCCCTCTCATTTCCCAGAGTTCTTTTTCTGTCTCCGCTTTCTTCTAATCAGACAACGCCAAAACTCTCGGACATCTATAAGCTTCCCTCATATCCTCAGGCATGGATAAGAAGCAAGGCCACTGACCGTCTCTACATGTTCCACGACCTTCAAAGCCTTTCTTGCTGCCCAGCCTCCCATTGAGACATGGTCCTCCTTCGCAGCGCTAGTAGATATGGAGTCTATGGACGCTGGGTGGCAAAGTACCTGTTCAACGACAAAAGATAGTTAACTCCTTTCCTGATCGCGCATTTACCTCCTTTGACTGTCACGCTCTATATTTAAGCATTGTGAAACCTCATTCCTCCTTTGCGACCTTCCCTTTCGTCCTTCTCGTGTCAGGAGAGATGGGATTACCCTCCGATCCCCTTGCTGCCAATACTAGGAACCCTCTCCCTTTCTTTTCTTGGACTGATGTCGTGATACAAGCCGCTATCTGTGGTTACCTTGTTCTCTGATACCAATGCCGCAGCCGTACAATGTGCAATCATGAACCCAGAGTTTAATCCTCCTGCCGGCACCAGGAAAGCAGGTAGTCCACTAAGTTGTGGGTTGCAGAGCCTTTCTATTCTTCTTTCGCTTATATTGGCGATCTCTGAGATCGCAATAGCCAGATAATCACACGCTTTGGCAGGATACTCCCCATGGAAGTTCCCTCCAGATAGAGTGAAGCCAGATGGGGAGAACGGGAAGGAGTCTATTGGAGGAGGGGAGACTAAGGTGGCTTCATCACCATCCTCTCCATCCTCTGGCCCTAGGAAGACCATTGGGTTGTCTGTGGCGCTATTCATCTCTGTTTGAATAATTCCTCGTACGAAGCGGAGGGTATCATGGGTCACGCCGTGTACCTGAGGAGAGCAGCGAAGAGTGTACGAATCTTGGACCTGATACAAACCGGATAGACGACGTAAGTTAAGATACACATAGACCGCGGCACGAAGATGGTCCAGACTAAGTGCAGAACGATACGGAGTCATGTCTTTGGAATACCATGCATAGGTGTTGTCACTACCATGGGATCTCAAAAGTCAAAAGGGCCGAAAAGGTCCATGGCCTATAACCTATGCCATTCAGTTTGATCATGCCTTACCCTTGAACAATTAAAATGGCTGTGCGCGATTTCGCTTCGGTGCTGATTTGAGTGTAAAACTGCCCTCATTCTTCCTGCAGCTTCCCCTTGCCCTTTATGAGGACGCGCGTCGTGAATTCTAGGATGCATGGCTCTGACTGTCCCTTTTAAGGCTTCTAGGGTAAGGGCAGTGACTATGTCAGCCTGAGACAGAGAGTTGCATGTGTAAGCCACTGATTGATCTCAACCTTTAGGAGCTGGTTTAAAGAGCTGGTAGAAGTAGGATGGCGACATACATAACAGCCAGCGTAGATACAGAGGAACCAGGAAATTGGTCGACCTAGAGGTTTCCAGGATCGTGTCGTATACTCCAAGGTAAACGTGTAACCATCTACAGACGATTATTGTTACCTGTTTTGCAATATTTTCTGCCCTTACTAGAGCCTCTGCAGCTAGAGCCGTGATGAGCTGCGTCCCATTGATCATGGCCAGCCCTGAAGTAAGGGACAGTACCAATGCACAAGCTTTAGGTGAGATAGACCGACGTGATGAGGTACGAGCACTGAGTAAAGGAGGTAAGCCAGGGCGATGACAATCTTTTAAGAAAGAGATAGACACCATGTGAACTAAAGCTTTCAAGATCTGCCACTGGATTACTAACATTACCTTCCTTAGCTTCCAGCTGTATCGGAGTCAACCCATTCTCACTCAGCACCGTTGCAGCGCTTCTCTTCTTCCCCTCCGGGTCCCACATCTCACCCATTCCCATAAGACCCAAGGCTAAGTGGGAGAGAGGAGCCAAATCACCTACGCATTTTTTGAGGAGAGGCATAAGAAATGGCAAGCCTGAAGGCATACAAGGGACTAATTGGCCCAGAGAGGACTTGAAAGCAAATAGCGCTCTCTACGTCGACGAGGCATGTTTAACAACAAGTACCGTCCTACAAGGAGCCGGTGAGTGTCCGGTGACCGTTCGACAAGAAACCGGTGAGTGTACTTAGTATCAGGGCAAATGGGCCTAGTCCTTCTATTCTTTCAAAACCCTCACCAGAAGCACCGACAGTCCCTTGCTCGGGAACGACCGAGAGGCAGTTCGCGTTAAAGGCGTCGATGATCTGTCGTAAGGTCTGGAGCCGGATGCCTGAATGGCCCTTGCACAAAATGTTGGCACGCAGAGCGAGCAACATGCGGGTGCGAGGTATCGAGAGCGGTGCTCCAACACCTGTAACGTAAGTATGGGTCAACCTGACGCTTGAACCGCAAAAGGGAACACAGATCAGTGCAAATGTCGCCACAGGGAGAATATAGGTGGAGATCCAACGAGAAGGAAATAAGAAAAGGGGGATGAATACTTTAAACTTTTGTTCTGACCTGATGAGTGGGAGATGATAAGGTTCCGCTGCAGCTCCGCCAGCTGTGAGATGACCACATAGACAAAAGGAACAGAGGGGAAAATCAGAATTTCCAAAGACTGTAGGACAAGAGATGCTATAGAGCTACAAGCTAAAGAAAGACCATGTAGAAGTGATTTCTCAGAATGCACAAGGAAAGGGGTTAAGGAAAAGAGGCTGAAGCGACGGAGCGACGGACAAAGCTGGCAAGACGAATCTAAGGAGAGGGGGGATCAAGACAAGAGACCAAGGGAGACAGGCAGTAAAGTATAGACATCTACTTAGACAAACCTTGTCTCTTGCAATGACGACATTGCTGAAAGACCCAAAGCCGGTATTGATGCCATATACCACTCGATTGCTCTGAAGAATCTCCTCGATAACCTTCCTGCTTGCCTCCACACGAATCTGACCATGAAAAGTGAGCTTTAAGGTTGTCTTCTCATAGCGTTTCTTGAAGTCTCTCTTCTCTTGGTCATTGCTTACTCCCGGACCCTCTCACCTCCTTCATTTGCTCCTTTCCGCACTGCCTCTATTCGTTTCTGCCTCCCAAATTGTCTCTAGATACTGTGTAGATGTGTTTTTACCTCTGCTTCTGGACTAATCCTTAGCTTCACTGATCCAGTTGAGAGTAGGACCAGGTCCTCAGGGCTGAGGTTGTCCCCATCAAGTTCAATGTACCTTACTTCCGACATTGCGCGTGTGACAAGATAGCTTTCACAAGAGAGAAAGCGGCAGGCGAGGATAAGGTTGAAAGGAGCGAAGGGAAGAGAGGACAGCTGGAGAAAGCTAGCGTATTTGGGACAGGCTAAAGTAGCGTGGCGATGGCCATTGGCAACCTAGGAACAAAGATGTCAAGTGAAGAGAGCCACCGAATGCTAGGCCGTTGTGTCCTTCCTTCTTCCCGCCAGCCCAGCCAGCGCTCGACAGCTACTAGTCCTAGTCCTTGCTTGGCATCGCAGCAGGATGCACCAGAAAGAGGCAGAGGCGGGGGCTAGCCGGAGAGGGCAGGGTTGGCCGCAGAGAGAGAGAGAGAGAGGAGGCAGTAGGAAGCGGGAGGAGACCGTAGCAGAAAGTTCCCCACCATAGAACTGCAGGGTGATTACCTTCCTCTCTCTTCGCTCTCTTCTTGTATCCCGCATATCTCTATTAACTCTAGCTCGATTGTATTGCGTATAAAATCATTATATACCTAGATCTCATGTGAATCTGTCTCAATCCGGCCTATCTCTCGTGCTCTCGGTCACTGTACCTCGTCCCTCAGTTTGTCTACCCACCAGAAAGACGAAAGCAACTTCAACTTGACAAGCATCAAGGTGATTACCATTACTCCTTGATTTCATGAAGGATCACTTTACAGATAATCTGACAGCTTTGATTCTATATGAGAACGATTATAAAGTGACTTAGATCCTTGTAGTAATCGCTATTGGTTGAGCGTAGCGATTATCAGCCGCAAGAGTCTGCTTCATTCTGATGTCCGAAGGCGATTACAAGGAGTTGTGAGGGACGAAAGAGAGAGAGAGACACAGAGACAGAGACAGAGAGGAGAGAGAGAGACAGAAGGAGACAGAGAGAGACAGAGACAGAGACAGAAAGAGAGAGAAAGAGAGAGTGAGAGACAGACAGCAGACCGACAGACAGCACAGACAGAGAGGAGACAGAGAAGAGTGAAAGGAAGAATGGGGAGGTGGGGAAAGAGAGAGAGGATGCGAGACAGAGGGTGAAAGAAAGAAGGTGTGGGCAAAGAGAGAGCTTGCAGCTTGTCAGAATTCCCAGGTCACTTGAGCCTTCAGAAATCTGTTTGTCGCTTCAGAAAGAGCCCCAAGCGAAAGTGATCTTCCATTGCTTCTCACTTTTCTTCCTTTCTCGTTGCCGTGAAAGGAAACTATTGACGGGATACTGTCAGTCGCTTGCCATCCTTCTTCTCTTTGAAAGCTAAGAGATGGCTACTGCTACCACCACCACGACGATGACACGCAGCCAGCTGGCTTCTCTGTCGGAGTTGCGGCGTCCTGACCTAAGTGTCTTGAGAAGGGGCCTTCCAAGCGATCTTCCTCCACCCCCACGCCTGGAGAATGAAGGGGATGTCCCGCATGCCCCTAGGAGACCTATCAAGCTTTCCAAAAAAGAGTTCAAGGTACTGCACGAAACAAGAAGAAGAGTAGCGTAGGCAGAGGAAAGAGGTTATATGGAAAGGGGCCCTAAGGAATCGCAAGCCTTCAGCGTGCCCGTAGGGAATAAGGAGAGCAAGATGGAGAGAGACATGAACGTGGGGAGCGAGGTACAGTCCTAAAGAGAGAAGAGATATTCGTCTACAGCGAAGAGACAAGAGTACGGGCGATGGACTGTGACTGCTTCTGGCGAGCTAAAGCTTGTTGGCCTTTGCCTTGCTATACGTTCAGCTTGCATTGAAGAATGCTCTTCGTTACTTCCCGGAGGAATGGCACCAGGAGCTCGCGCTGGAGTTTGCTGACGAGCTGGAGAGATTCGGGCACATCTATATGCACAGGTCTGTTGGGATGGCTACTAGCGCATTATGAGGGTCAACATGGAAGGACGGCACTTTGTAACCTTAAGTAAGGGGTAAACGTCGATGGCAGAGAGGGTTAAGGGCCAGAGAGAGGCCAAACTGTAGGAAGAGCCCAGATGTACCACGGAGTGTAGTTCACGGTGCCCGCTTGGCATGGGCTGGTCTGTACAGGTTCCGCCCTCAGGAGTACGAGATGCGCGCCTATCCTATAGATCTATATCCGGCCAGAACCAGACAGGCAGCAGCCATAATGATGATGATTATGGTACGACGCTATGCTTCAGGTTCCCCTTTTTTGAACGTTACTCACGTGCTTCCTTTGGCGGTAACCTTAAGGTTGGACACTCCAAAAATAACTTCTATCTTGTCGCGATATGTCTTCTTTGACCATGGGTGTGATCTACCTTGGCTGGAACCCAGCACTTGTTCTCTGTCATGTTCGCAAGTTCTGGATCCTTCTCACAGTCTTCCAAGAAACATTGGATCTTCAAGTCTAATATTATCGTAATGTCCCAGAACAACCTCGATCCTCGAGTTGCACAATTTCCCCATGAGTTGATCACCTATGGAGGGAACGGATCCGTCTTTCAAAACTGGGCGCAATACTTGCTGACAATGAGGTTTCTTTCAGAGATGGAGGAGGACCAGACCCTGGTAATGTACTCAGGCCATCCGCTTGGGCTATTTCCCTCAACGCCGAATGGGCCCAGGTAGAATAATAGTCTTACACTTTCTCCCTGTCCTGACTCCCATTTGGGTCTACAAAGAGTATGCTTAACCCTATGCTAATGTCACTCCCTTGGACTGAATGTCTACATCTAGACGGCCGTTCACGGCCCGGCGTGATGCTTGCCCTCTTCAATGTACCGGTTTTTTATGACCCCTTACTGGCAGCTCAGGAGTTACTCTTTTTTAAATCTAAAGTCTTTCTTCTTCGTGCCTTCGTTAACGGCAATATATTATTCTCCCGCCCTTTACCTTGTAGGGTCGTGGTGACAAACGGCCTTGTAATCCCGAATTACTCTTCTCGAGAGATGTATGAGCGACTGTACGCCCTTGGTAATTCCCAGTATGGACAGATGACGGCAGGGAGCTATTGTTACATAGGTGAGTCATGAAACATGGGTGTCCTGCTAATAGGACGGTGGATCATGACCATTTGGACGGTGGCAAGGGTGGAGAATTAGCTAAAATATGAGCTTTATTATCTTACTAAGCATTTTTTAGGTCCACAAGGCATTGTACATGGCACGACCATCACGGTACTGAACGCTGGTCGGAAATATCTGGGGGCAGAGGAGCTGGCAGGGGTGGTCTATGTCTCATCTGGTCTAGGAGGAATGAGTGGTGCTCAGCCGAAAGCTGGCGTGATTGCGGGAATGATATCTGTTACTGCAGAGGTAGTGCTTCCTGCTTACTCCTCTACTTCTCTAAATCAGAGGAAGATGTGTCTTATCTGCGTCTTCGAGCCTTCATACCTGACAGTGACGTGACGCCGAAGCTCGTTCAGCCTTCTTCAGGCACTCACGCCTATCCGCACTAAGTGTCACACCTGATCCCTTTCACTAACCGCCTACAATTGATGTAAGTAACTCTCCGAGACCCTCCTCTCATACTCCTCCTGTAGGTTGATGAAGCTGCAGTGGTGAAGAGACACAATCAAGGCTGGGTCAATGAGGTTGTGCGGGGAGTTGACAAGTGCATAGATAGGATTCGACGGTGAGGAGTCTTCTTTCCTATCATCTTTAGACAAACAAATGATCTTGCCCACCCCCTTGGCCTCCATTTGCTCATCCGTTGCTGCAGTGCAAGGGAAGAAAAGATATCCGTAAGCATCGCCTTCCATGGAAACGTGGTGGAGCTGTGGGAGAGGTAAGCTACCTTCCTGATCTGTCATCCGTCATGCTTTCCTTGGCGTTCTGTATCTGTTTGTTGCTATTAGTACTTTAGCTATCTTACTCTTTTCGATTGACACAATAGATGATGTTCGCTTAGAGATACTTCTATGTACTCTGCGGGTAAGACTGAAGTAGCTGCCACTTACTAGGCTCGCGGAAAAAGCGGAGGAGGGAGAGATGCTAGTGGAGCTCGGCTCCGATCAGACTTCTCTACATAACCCCTACACAGGAGGATACTACCCTGTGCAACTTTCATTTGATGAGGCAAGAAGGATGATGGTAGAGGTAAGGTACCGACGTTGGATAGAGAGTGGATAACGGGAGGGCGGCATGTTGAGAGACAAGTGAGGAGCACTTTGTGGGGAAAGTAGGTGCGCGAAACTCGAACGAGAGAGAGTTGGTTTACTTCACCTGACATAGGTGAGCTAATGAAGGGATGGGTGCCTTGAATTGAACTATTGAGAAGGTGACTGACTTTGTCCTAGGATCCTCCCCAATTCAAAGAGCTTGTTCAGGAGTCGCTGAGACGACAAGTTACTGCCATCAACAAGCTAGCCTCAAAGGTATCATCTCTTTCATTTTGATAATCCACTGTCAGTGTCTTAGCCATTTTCGACGTTGCATCATAGCTCACGCCCAATTCGGCTCACCCTGTCAAGTACTCATCTCCTTTGTCCCTTCTCTTATGTCCCGGTTTCGAAGGGTATGCGATTCTGGGACTACGGTAACTCTTTCCTGCTAGAGGCTAGTAGGGCTGGGGCGGATGTGCTTCGGAGTAAGGATCAGAAACCTGCGGAAGATGTAAGTCAATTGCCAAGCAGGGGGGCGGAGACAACTTCAAAATAGAGTAGGAAATTTATTGAAGGAGATAAGTGAGTCTTCATGATCAAGGAGCGCTGGGTGGAGCCAAGTAAAGATGGCACACAATTGAGGGGAGCAAGAACCGTGAGACCGTTGACGTCCTTGACACAGTTGTGTTTCTCATCCCATTACTTCTCTCGGCTTGTTGATAGGAGGATGCCACAGACGATCTTTTGTTTCGGTACCCATCGTATGTCCAGGATATCATGGGAGACATATTCTCCTTAGGCTTTGGTCCGTTCCGATGGGTGTGCTGCTCAGGAGAAGAAGAAGGTGATAGGCCATCGGCACTGCGAACGCCAAACATACCTTCGAACGCTTTCCACCTGTTGTTTAATGCGTCCTAAAGAGCTGGCGTAAAGAGCTGGCAGATTGCCGTCTTCGGGTATCAAGCTATCCTTTGCCCCGCCGATTGACTAACAGATATCTTGCCTTGAATATAGTTCAGCCCTAAACCTGTAACTGTGCTTGATCCAAAAGACGAAGCATTCTCACACTAATCGGACGCTTTCTTTGTGCCTTGCTCTAGATCTGAGACTGACGGATAGATTGGCAGAGGAAGTTCTAGTCCAGCTACTAGAAGCGGCGGACAACCGAGTTGCGGCTCAACTCAAAGATAATATCAAGTGGATTAGACAGGTTAGTTCCTTCCTGCTTCTTGTTTTCCTGGCCCTTGGATAAAGAGGAGGAACGAAGTGCCTGCGTCAGCGAAGAAAGCTACATATGTGTATTAAGTGAACAACAGCAGTAAGCACATAGGCCGAGATGGATTCCAATAGGCATGGCGTACCAACTCGGTGATCAGTTACGGAAATAGAACTCAAGAAAGGAGAAACTTCACCTGTGTTTTCTATATCAGCTTCTTTCTCGAGGTGAACTCTTCCTTATCGTCGCCATTGATTGCCACTGGCAGGCGGAAGAGAACAAGTTGGTCGTGGGCTCGATGGCTAGAATCCTTTATGCGCATGCAGAAGGCCGGGTCAAGATTGCCCTTGCTATGAATGGAGCGATCCGCGAAGGAAGACTAAGGGGACCAGTGGTAAGGAGGCAGCTTTAAAGCACGATTTTTCGGCTGTTCCATATTCTACTACTTTTGAAAAACAAGTCTAAAACGAGCGTTGGCCCGTCCCCAAGGTCCTGAGCCGTGACCATCATGATGTAAGTGGCACCGACAGTCCATTTCGAGAAACTTCGAATGTCTATGATGGCTCCGCCTTCTGCGCAGATATGGCGGTGCAGGTAAGGACCCAGCCTTTGCAGCCCCCGTTTCGTTTCTTGGCTCCCTCCATCCCTTTTTTTCCATGCCGTAGCCGTACAAGATCACCCCTCCTACCACCCTTTTCCTTCGCTAGGCATATGTATATCTCTCGAGCTAGCACTATTCAGTTTCAACCGCCAACCTTTCCTTGTGCTTTCCTGCTTCACAGAACTGCATCGGCGACGCATTTCGAGGGGCCACCTGGGTAGCATTGCATAATGGAGGAGGTGTCGGCTGGGGAGAGGTGAGATGCTAGAAGAGCCATACAAGACGGCGATCCTTCCTTCTTGCCTCAAATTAGCTAGTCTCTGATCCTCATCACTGTCAATGATCCCTGCAGAGTGACACATGTCTCCCCTCTACTTCTGCAACAACCCGTGGTGCATCAGTTATCTTTGCTTCGTCTTTTCGCTTGACTCTCCCAGACTCTATGTGGTTCATCTGAAGCCCCTCCATCTTCTCAACCTTGGTAGGTCATGAATGGCGGTTTTGGCCTCGTTTTAGATGGCACCGAGGATGCTGGAAGGAGGGCGGAGTTAATGCTGGGCTGGGATGTTAACAACGGAGTTTGCAGGAGAGCATGGGCTAGAAATGAAAATGCTGAGGCAGCCATCAGGCGGGAAATGGATAAAGACCCGAAAGTAAGATCATCAGGGCCCAAGTTTCTGTTTTATTGCTCTCCATCCCCTAACTGCAACGCGCCATTTCAATGGTAAACAGCTTCGCGTTACACTTCCTGTCCACGCCAGTCGTGATTTATTGGACTCAGTGGTCGCAAAAAAGTTTGAGTAGTCATTTTTCGGTTTGAACCATATCCATCGATAGCATGGTCTTCATCTGCAGATCGAGCAGAAGCCCGATAATGGCTGCTGATTCTCTGGAGTTAACCTTACCAGGATACGCTTTTTATCAATTGGAGGCAGAATAGCCTTCCATAATTAACTACTCAGAGTTGCTGGATTGTCTGGACCAATACCTTTGTCAACCACATTAGGAATTGGATTGGAGCGCAGGGCCGCCTCTAAGAGATTTATACACAGCTCCTGGTTATCGCTGCATTGCGATAGCTTCACTACCGAGCTAAAGATGGAGTCATTTCCCTCTTTTGTTAAAGGAGAAGTGGACCTAAGGAGAAGGTTTGAGGTTGGGAGTGGGGCATTATTAGGGGAAATTCCGGGCCTAACATGTCAGAGAGGAAGAATAGCGCCAGGAGTTGTATGCGGTACCAAGAGCTAGACGGTAGTACTAGCTTGCGACAGAAAGTCTTCATGAGAAAAACCTGAAGCCTAGAGCACAAAGTTAGCCTCTTCCTCACCAGTTGACATGAAGTAAGAGCTCTCTTGCAATGCGCAACGTGTACTTCGATGGAAAGGCACATTCGCCACGTAAGCGATTGTCTAGAAACTAGTTGTGTCAGGTTTGAGGGACGGAGTGAGATACTTGACCACATTCACAGCAGCATACTCTCAGTTTACCTCGAACACCATGGTATGGTCGTCAACGTCCAGAATTTCCATCATCTTTTGTGCTAATGATGAAAGGAACTGCCCCGACTCCTGGAACTTGCGGTCGATTACTCCCTGGAACACAGCGCCTAGTGGCTCGCAGCCTTGTTGGAGGCAGGCAGATCGGAAGGCGGCGGTTTCCTGTAGTTCGCAAACCCGAGGAACGAACGTTATAAATGACGCTCAAAGGGCAAGTGGCAATGAGCACCAACGACCTCTCAAGCCATCACCAGCGATTCATCAAATTGTTTCCACCTTCCAATGACAAGCCAATGAGCTGAGATGGACCCCAAAGACGAATCAACGGTACAGCGAGGCATTGCCATCAACAAAGACTAAGACTTGTCCTCCACAATGAGCACACTGTTGCGGAGAATCCCGGACCAAGAGCAATGCGGTAATGGGTTATTACCTGTAAAAAAGCTGAGCACTGCTGCTCCTCATAATCCGGCGCAGATGGTAGTCGAAACAGCTGATCCATCTTCTGAAGAAAACGTGGGAGAACACCCAGGACATTTAAAACAAAGGCGCCCGTGGGAGTCTCCATGGCTGGGTAAATCACCTCGGAAAGGTGCGGAAGGCGTAAGAACCTGGTTCGTAGCCAAACAACGGCAAAGTCTTGTTAGCGTTATGAACGAGCTAAAGGGCATAGGGACTCAGGTTCTTACAGCTCCAACAGCTCATGGGCAGTATCCTGAGTAGCTCTAAAGTCAAGGCCAAGTAACACGCGAGGGAGGAGAGACGAATCTTCGGAGGCCCAACCATTCGGACGACACGAAAGTACAACGTCTAGCGCCAATTCTTCCTCATGCCCTTCAAGCTTCTGAAGGATGAGGCTGACAAGCTTTAGACTTAGAGCAAACAGTGAGGCCAACGCTTCCCCTTCCCCTGGCTGTGCCTCTACAACACTAGCTGATGAGGAGCCAAGCAGGGCGACCGCGGCCCACAAGATCTTTGGGAAGACAAGAATGGAGGAAGACTGCATGGCCGTCACCATTTCCTGCAGAGTGAGAATTATGTCCTCTACCTCTTGCTCGTCGACGACATCATAGCTAATGGCCTGCAACTCTGAAGTCAGCAAACGAAGCTGAAGTACCATATAGATAGAGAACAAAAAAAGCACCCAGAAGTGGCAGTATGCGCAAAACCTGGTATGATGTAAATGAATAAGCAAAGAGGAAACCGACCTGCTGCAGGCTCTTGAGAAGCCTATCACAATGTGCGGGGTTGAACTCAGGTTTCAGACTCCTGTAGATCCGTAAGTTTGACCTTTGCAGTATTCTTAACTCTTTGTCTTTGTAAGATCCTGTCCCTAGATGAGCTCCTCCTTCAGAAAGAAACCACTGCGAGACATCGTGTGCCCAAAGCTGGACAATTTCCTTATTCTAAGATGAAAGATGGCTTAGTTGGGCATATGTCATAGGACACTGTAGAAAGAGCAATGGTTCTTTCTCTTGGCAGGAAAGGAAGAGTGGCACATTACCCAGGCCATCAATTCCTTGATATTGCGAATAAAGCCATCCACCGTCATCTCCTTCAAGGTCTCGACTACATCACTAAGTGAAGCCTCTTGCGCTAACAAGGAGAAAGAGATAGGGGTTTAGTACGTCAGGATTACGGTGAGTTACTTGAAGGAGTGCCACGCCTGGCGCAAGCGCAAGCCAAAGTAAAGCAGCGAAAGCAGTACTGGTCTTCTGTCACATTTTCTCCGAGCTGAGATCTCCATCATCTATTCTCTATAAGCTCGGAGAGAGGTCTAATCTGTTTCTCCTACCTCTAGCCTTATTTCTTTCGATTGATTTCCGCGCCCGCGGCCTCCCGGTGTGCTCATACTCCTGTGGAAATTTGCACATGCTGTATAGCAGGTACCCAGCACAGGTATGGCAGTGCTGGATGAGGAGTTCCCGCACTACGGATGAATGGATCATGCTGTAAACATGCTGGTTTCCCTGCGTGAGGTAGAGGCGCAAGGGTTACGTCGGCAGACTGATACTAGGAACAAAGACTGAGCTCTCGTCCTTGGGGTGGTAGGTTGAATCAAAGAGCTCTGCTTTAAGGACTAGATTTTATGCCCGCGAGAGCGTTGGAGGAACATATTGCAAAGAGCTCAAGACTATAGCGCATATACAATAAAGGAGCGATTCACCCGCCGCAGTCCGGGATAACATTCCCTAAAGAGATGACGTGGTTTTGGTACCTGGTCTGCTGGTTCCACAAGCGATAGACTCATTGCGCAGCAATGTAAAAGGTAGATACACCATTGCGCGAAGGCTTGGGGATGATTTAGTGAGTGGCTAGCAAGCTCACTGAGAAGGAGGGTTGCAATGCAAATGTCCTAGTCAACCCAAACATTAGAGAGAACAGTAATCGACCCAATGATAACGGCTGTTCCATTCTCAGACTTACTTCTCCTAACGTTGGAGCTCCTCCAGGCAATCCTAGACATGTAGAATGAGCTCTTGACTGGAAGCAAAGAAAACTCATCCCATATTCTTACTCCTCTCCCAAAGTAATAGCAGTGGAGGAGAGTATGACTTGAAAGTACTAATAGAAACCAGCTACGAATATGATTTGAAAGTACAAACAGAAGCCAGCTTCGAAAGAGAGCATTGAAAACAATTCATACCATGATGTTCCTCCGAAACACTATTTTGAGATGAATGAGACCGGCCCTTCTCCCTGGCAGGGTCAAATTGGTTCGACTCGACTAGAGGCCGCACCAGGGCTGTCGAAAATAGGGAGATGGCGAGTTGAGTGTGAGGCTAATGAAAGGACGGACCAGAGCACAAAACGATTCTCGAATGAACCAGTAAGCAGTGGACACGATGAATCTGTTCACTCCTGCCAAGTATAGGTAAAGGACCGTAGATTAAACCTCAGGGGGAGGACTAGAGCAACTTAGCCAACTCTAGAGGATACCTGCCGCCATTGATCTTGGTAATAGTGGAGATAGTGCAGTCTCCAACACAATGTCCAGTGCTCTTTCCGTCTGACCTATCCACCATAAGATGACCTTTCCTACCCCGAGGGATCTCAATAAAGTCGAAGTCGAAGGGATTTGCAGTGACAATGTGCTCCGCAGCTGAGAGTGGATCTTCTGTTGAATATACAGAAAGATCATGGCTGTATTTGCCCCTCTCTCTTCCTGCGCTAATGCTCTCCAAAGAGCACAAAGAGGAAGGGCGAAATCTTCTTGTGACTGCTCCAAAAATGACCCTGTGACTTCAAAAAGGAGCTCAAGAAGAGCTCCCTTGTCTGCTTCCCCTTTGTCTCGATTACATGCATCTTTTTCTTCTTCCGTTACCTCTGTGACCAAGGTAATGTTTGAGACCCAGGGAACCATTGCAACCATCATACGGCGTACTGAGGGAGTTGGGAGGTACTTGAGACAAGAGAAAACATTTGTGACCAGGGCTAGGCTTTCATCTGGAAATACCTCCGCAATGTCGGATGAGGCCATAGCCTAAGGAGCATCAGTAGAGTCAGACAAAGCAGACAGCGATATTAAATTCATGTAGCGAATACTAACGGGTTCCATGAGACATAATGCGACGGTAAAAAGCTCACGAAGCGAGTGAGTTTGAAAGGACCCCAACGATGCCTCACTGAAGGCAAGAACTACCTGAGTACGGCTTAGTAGGAGATCCTGTAGCAATAGGCACTGTGCACTGTCTGGAATGACCTCAGGGAGCTTTGGAGAGATGTGTCCTATTCCATGCGCTATTAAAGTAAGAGCGCCTTGAAAAGAGGAGGAACTAACATGCACAAACCTTCCATTAGCGACGAAGTCCGGCAGCCCTTACTCTTCCTCGCCCTTAACACCTTCATCACTCTCAAGGCAGCATTCCGCAGTTGCTCTCTGCCCTCGCCAGCGTAGTAGATAGAGGAATGAAGAAGAGCTGGGACTGCCAGGGGGACATCAAGAATTCGATCCTCTAATTGAGTGATGAGCTCCGAGAGGACAACGTAATATTTCTCTTCGACTATGGAATCTGGCGATACATCGGGGGCAGCAGAGGAAAAGGACCGTCATATAGAGTAAACCGAGAGCTACTGAAACGGGATGATCAATGTCAGAGAAAGGCCGCCTCTAATATGGCGATTATGCAAGAAGAGTTCACCCTTTTGAGCATACGAGACCTGACTTCAGTTAGGTAAGCTAAATTTGAACACGTACCATGTGTGACCAAGGCTTCGGGATTAATGACAGGACGGGTACGATAAATGACAGTCGGTATTGCCATCTTATTGTTCAAAAGGAGATGCTTCAAACCTTTGGGAGCAAAGAGACTTTAAGGTGAGGCCCTACTTCATCGTAAGATGGTTTGTCAGCCAAACATATACAACACTGAATGAACGAAGATCGCGAGGATGAGGTATATATTTCTTCTGTTTCCAAAACAGAAGCAAGAATTATCCCTTGGCTTATATATTTGTCCCTTCACGCACCTAAGCAGGCCGCAATGTGTAGATGCTCTTCTAAGATAGTCCTTGACCCTTCGCTGCTCCTAGAAGTCACTTCAAATATCATATCTATCCAAGTTAAGGCAGGGCTGTTCGTGTCAAAACCTGCCTCCTCGCATTTCTCTTTCGCACTTAGAGGTATGCGCAAGAGAAAAGAGAGGGCAGATGATGAGCATAGAGCCAAAGCAGCACTTCTTCTTTCCCTTCGTAGTGCCTCCTCATCTTTCCCGGTGGAACTTGCGGAGTCTGACGCCGGAAAGACGACTCCAAGTGCTTGTTTCAGCGACGATCCAAGGTCAACCTTGTCTGTATGAGACGTTAGGAGGATGAACAACAGTCAGGCTTCTGAATGATACAGACGATGAAGTAGGTTGAGATGCGATAGTATCATAGTATCGACCTAAAGTTGGCGAGAAATGTTTGGGTTGGTTATGAGCGTAAAGATATCTTTCGTGATTACCTAGTCTTGGGCAGTCTCCAACTCTCTTGACCTCGCATGGTCCAAAGGATGCTATCTCCATGATAGAGAATTTGGATTCCCGCAGGTCTCCGCACCAAGAGACCAGGGTCTCCAACCAGAGCTGTTTTAGGTCCTGTTCCACTTTAAAGTGTTCACCTAAGAAGAGACGAATAGGTAAAGAGAAGAGCACGTTGGTATAGCACCCGGAAAGTACTGAATATCGTTTTGGATCATTGACCTGATAAGGTATGGAGCACCACGCTTGTCAACAGACTGCAATAGTCGATCACCATGCGACACAAGAGGGGTGAGAAAGGATGGTTCTGAATATCTTTCTTATTGCGCGGGAGCTCCTGTCTCGCTCGCTTCATGTAGGCTAGGACGCGTTCCCTAGTCGTACGTAGCTCCCTGCTCGACAAGGAAATAAAGAAGTAAGATATCGATTCTTACATTCTTAGGGCAAGATGGATTCACAAGGGTCAGTAACAAAGTAAGCTGATCGAGAAGGATCTAAAAGTAATATGACAAAAACCGCCTACGACTATCACGACAACGATCTTAGTAGGTGGAGAAAGATTTTTGTATGAAGAGGAGAAAGGTGGTGGAGAGACAGTGTATAGACGTTGGGGGTTTGACCAGTTTGTCTTTTCAAGTCTTTCCGCGATGCGTGCAAAGCATTGACCTACGGCGGCCCTCAAGTTCAGTATGCTAATTGTCCGCAAGTATTTTGACTTTTCTGCCTTTGAGGCCCTGCAGATACATACAAAGTCAGATGTTCTGTCTCTAGATACGCAAGGTACCCATAGGAGAATAAAGAGTGTCTCAATCGGGTGGTCGCTCTTGAAGCCTATAACGTTCTCTTTACCTTCGACCCACTGATTTTGCGTGATGTGATTCAGCCATCCCACTGTCGGCTCCAGGCTCCATCGGATCTAAAGAGAGAACGATGAGGCTCGCAGCTCATGTAGAAAGATACCAATGCTTTTTGCTCTCAACCTGCTCCCTAAGCTATAAGTCCCTTCCCATTCCCGCTCTCGATCTTACTCTTTTTGTAGGTCAATGTTCTTCTCTTTATCAGCACCCAGCACATCACTTGCCGACGTCTGGGGCTCATTCGCATATGGATCCTGTCGATCAAGTCTTTCTAGCTCTGCAATGTACACTTCTTCCTACCGGGATTCTGAGAATAGGCTCCTATTTCATGGGCTGCAAGCGCATCTATCGCCAGATCTTGCACGGAGAAGTGACAGAAACCGAGCGCCATGGTGGCCGCTTCTCGCTGGAGCCCACAGCCGGAGTTGAGAAAGGTGCTCACCCTATGAAAGAGCTCCCTTATAGTAGACGGGTGTGGGGCACCGTCATCCTCCCATTCCGCGGATTGATTATTACTGAGCTTGGAGGCTAAGAGGGACGAAATTCGGCAAACGTATGGCTCAATCAGGATCTCCAACGAGCAGAGCAGAAGCCACGACACAATTTTACAGATACAATTGAAGACAGACGCAAGCCAATATAACTCATCAACATTTGAGGAGAGGACTGGAAACCGGGAAGCCAACATTACTGTCAAGAAGCTCCACGAAGATGTTGCTTACCACTTCGTCCTCTGGAAGGCGAAGCTGGAGCTGGTGGCAACTTACCACCCGCTGAGGACGGTGATTGGGGGGAGGGGGTCTTTCTAGGGGATAGAAGACGGTGGCGCACGGAGGTCGCGCAAGCAAAAATTGCGGTATTGCGCCAGCGCCAGATGCGCTGTATCCCAGCCTCATCTTCCGTCTGTTGGCCTAATATCACGACATGTGAGCAACTAAACCTCATAGGAACATGCGGCAAGCTAGGTTCTAGTGAGGGCAATGTGCAGAATAGAGAAAGCAATAAGTTGCGTGGAAAAAAAAGCATAGTAAAATCAGGTCGAGGACCCTAGGACTAGGCGGCTCGGCTATCACTACTTCACAGAGACAGATAAACCTCCCTCAAGAGGATAATGGTAAACCTCTAACCGCCTAGCAGTATTTACAAATAGCATGGCTACTTCATGACGTTTCGATTGGACCCTACCCGCAGCAAGAAGCTCCGGTTCCAGCTGATAGACTTTGGCGCACATCTCTGTCCAGTTTCCCAGCACTTCTTGGGGGCAGGCCTTGCAGACCTGCGAGAGAAACAACCCCAAGAACTCGGACCAACGAGAGTGGTGGTAGGCATTCGATCCCTGGTAAATGGGAAAAGCATAAAGTTCAGCCATGAAGGAGGGCGCGCTCAAAAACAATTGGAAAATGACCCCGCTGATCTCTCGCAGACACCAACTACAGGATAAGGAGTAGTTGTGTGCGTTATATTAGAAAACCCAATGCCATGTCACGAAGAGACTTTCACTAGTCCATCTCCTTACTTCAGCAAGCCACCATGTCGTGCCCTTCGTGCATTTAGCAGCCTTTCCATCTTCTGGTGACAGACAAAATCGCTGATAGAGCGCCGCCTCCAAACCGTCAAGGGTAGCCATCACGCTCTCTTCTTTGTTTTCTGGCTCTGCTGTCTCATTCCAGGATCTAAGATGGCGAGCCACCAGAAGGCGAATACTTCGGATTTTGTCCAGAAAAGTCAGAGTGCGCAAGCGCAGAGGTGGAGCAAGCTCACATAAGAGGCGTAGGCCAAGATTTTCTGATTGAAGGAGGGTTTGGCGAAGAACCCTTTCTCTTTGCTCCCAGCTACCCTTTCGCCTTGCCACGTCTTCCAGTAGCTTCAGCCACGACGTTGAGGGAAGAAGAATTGGCAGAAATCAACCAAGGCTGTCAGCAATGTGACCTACTGGTCCAGTGATGGTCCCATTGTAACCGAAGGAATCAAGCTTACATTTACTGCCCCAGCTTCTAATATCTCTTCGAGGAGACCCAGCTCCATTACACAGGCGCCCTCATCGCCCTCATGAGAAGATAATATGTGGTCCATCAAGCCCTGTCGAGGACACGATCAACATCAGACAAACCAAGAGGCACAGAGTTAGCGAATATAAAACGGAAACGAAAGGAGGGAGCGCCAAGTAGAGCTTCTTCCTACCCGCCCAATCTCTCTTAAGGAAGTGGCCTCCCTATCAACAATAGTCCTCAGGACAGCAGCTGTCCTTAATCTGCGGCATCAGTTTGACAGGGAATGAATTTAGAACTAATATCGAGGCGGGAACAAGACACTTTAGGGCCATGAAGGCGCAATGGGACTCCTTCTCTAACAGGCCACACGTTTGGATCCCACTTACCTTATCTCTTCATCGTGGTGTACAGCGGAGCGACCAAGGATGATCATCAGCTGTTGATAGCTTAGCTGGGAGGGTATTAGGTACATCAATGTTGCAATAGCAGCCCGGTAAACCTGAGTGGAATTTGACATGAATTAAGTCCAAGAGTTGACCAAGCGATAAGGTGCGTTTTAGTTACGTGCTCTATTAATGCGAGAACAGCATAGGCAAAGAGAGATGCTAAGCCCATGGTACTACCTGAAGACCTATCGGAAGGACGTTATCGTTATGCGCCTTCGTAGTGTTGTTGGTTCCAGAAGTAGCCGTCAGCGACAGACCGCCTGAAGAGTTCAAGGGTCACATTTACTTTCGTTTCCACAATCTTCCTATCGTACCCAATACCTTACCGATCTCACTATCACAAGCAGTAAGGATGTGACCGACAGTGCTACTCAGCTTTGACTCATAAAGGGCAATAGCATCTTTGTCGACGTGGTGGGAAGAAAGTGTCTGGAGATGTAGGACTTAATAATGGAAGGATACAGGTGGTAATGAATGTATCGCCTATGGCAGAAGAGTCAATGAGGGCAACCTTGGTAACTCCTAGAAGGGACGGAAGGGGATTTGCAATGAAGGATTGAGGTTGAGTCCACTCCTCCTTCTCCCAAACGACTCTGCGGGGTGCATGCTCTGGCTCGGCCTGGTCTTTTTCAGATCTCCTGTGTTGGCTAAGCTATTATGAGAGGCAGATGAAGGGAGGACAGAATCTTAGACCGACCGGCCCCATGAAGTACAAAGTATGGAAGCAAAGGGATGCCTGAGACGGATAGTATGGGCCTGAATGTGCCATTCATTCGAATATCCAAAAAAATGGTCAAGCCTACCTGAAGGACCGTCAGCAGGGAGGACAGACCCAAGAGAGTCCTTTCAGAGATAACGTGTTCCTTATCCTGAAGAAGAGGGAGTAGGAGCTGATGGACTAGGAAGTCTAAGTGGTGTTCCGCACAAATGGCCGTGAAGTCCACTATGGAGCTTGTCAGGGTAGCGAAATTGTTGGCCGCTTGTGTTGCTGCTTTAAACCTCGTTGATAAATAGAGCTTCTGAGAGACCTTTTGCAGAAGAGAAAGAGACTCCGCAGCTGTCTTGGCGTCTACATGGGCAGATCATGCACATGGTACGGAGAGCGACTGATCAGCACACAAGAGCGCCAACGTTAAAAGTCTAAGACTTTGGTATCATGAAGAAGCCAGCTAAAGTGCAGGGGGCGTCTCAGGACAATACCTGGGACTTATGGGCCTGTAACGGCTTACCATCAATATTTTGTCCTTCATCTGCCTTTCTTATCATAAAGGCCCTGGTGAGGACATTAAGGCAACTCAATAGCACAGCGTCGGTCCCCTTCTTTCCTAGAATGGACAGAAGGTCTTCGACTTCCTCCTCGGCTGAAGAGTGGAAGTGCTGCAAGGCATCGCAAATAGACAAGCAACATGAGAGGCTCGTCCATAGGTTTGCTATGGCTGCAACTCATTAGAGTATGCTAAGGACTCCAAGGAGCCAACCACGTATAAACTCTCATGGATGGTGGCTTACCGTGTTACTGCAGCAACAAAGCGCCACGACTCGGAGAGGCCATCCGATGGTGGGGTACTTCAAACTTAGACGTTTTCCCATGTTGAAGAGCTCCAGCATCGCGTCGTGAAATTGCTCTTGGAACATGGTGGATGGCAACTCCCCATTACTTTGGCGGTAACCGGGACCTGGAAGCGTTCAGACACTATCAGGCTAGCGGAGGAAGAAGGAAAGAGATCTGATGTATACGAGTGAAAACTGACATGACAAGTGAAGCAATACGAAGACCGTCGTCCATACTTTCAATCTCTGTCCTCAGCCATTGAGATAGGGTCTGAGCCATGGAATGCCTTAGTTCCCTCTTGCTTCCCTTCCCTTTCTGTAGAGGCAGCTGGGAGACGGGATAAGTAAACCTCCATCGAGTGGAGAGCCAATTGGTCCGCAAGTTTGGTGTCAATAAGAACGAAGAGGGCTACAAATCTGCCTTGTTGATGCAATCATCAAACATGTTGATCCCGTCCTCTTCCTACCTGCATCTCCTTAAGTAGCCGTAAAATTTGCAACTGATGGCTGTCACTCTTAGTGGAATCTCCGTACAAGTCAAGGTTTAAATACTTCAACATCTTGATTGTGGCTATGTTTGAGCTAAGGTCGTTTTCCCTTGGAAGCGATAGAGTGGCCACAAACTTGTCGAGTATTATCGAGACGCAATATCTAGAGGATTTGTCCAGGGAAGAAGTGATATACGAGCCAAAGAGATAAGTGAGCCTACCATTACTGAACTGTTGAAGCAGTTTTTCACCAAGTTAGACCACATTTCTCGTGATGGAAAGCGAATTCTACTGTATAGAGACTTTTAGGATCAAGAGCTTGCGAGCACAGTGGGTCGGCCAATAAGGCGAAAGCCGTAAGCACTGGTATAGGCAAATATCACTATGACCAAAAAACATTAGGGCGCACCAAGCAAAGTAGTACCGTGCAATGGAACCTAGGAGTCGGGCCCAGGCATCTTTTAGCCTATCTTCAGCACGCTGTATTGCCTGCAGGCGCGAATCATCCGGGACGCTCCTAAAGATGGAAGACTTCTTTCTTATAGGAGGATCAGAGTTTGGAGAAGAGAGATCTACTGAGACCACTGATGGCTCCGATTTCAAAGCAGAGCCTGTGCTTAAGGAAAAAGCGAGGTCCTGGATGGTCCGACAGAGGGACAGAGGAAAGGTCTCCAGAGGCGGTGAGGCCTCCACTGCTCTATGAAGCACTATGGCTGTAACCCAAAATTGGCCTAGGGAGGACGAGTTTGAAGATGAGGAAAGTAGTGAGGCAGCAGAAACCAGGCCTTAAGGAACGACAGAAACGCTGTTTGCTGTTACGGACAAGCAGCACAAATGCAGGTGCAAATTGAATGATGCCACTGCGACAACTACCTCGCAGCTCTACGGTATAACAGACCACCCTCCTCTATAGCCATGAGTTGAGATCCTTACATTTTTTCTTATTCAGAAGCACTTCTTGGCGCGATTCTTCTGAGCCATCTTGCGACTCCAACTGAACTTCATGCCATACAAGCACCGCAGTCATAAACCGCTCTGGTAGGGCGCAAAGGGAATATCATTTGCTTGGGCATAGGGACGAAGTAGAATAACTGATTATGTACCAAGCATAGCATGAGATACGGGGTCACATGTCCTCAAGATCTTTGCCAAGTCCGACCGCCATGAAGGCTGTAGCTGGGATGGATCGGAACTTTGATCCATATCACAGCCATCCTGGCCTAGCTTCTCCACATGCTTGTTGAAGAAAGAAGAAAGAGATTCTAGGACTCCATGAATAACCGTAAGACCTGGCCATCTTCCGTCAGAAAAAATGCGCCACATATTGAATAGAGCAGCGCGTACCTGGCTCAGGAATATCCAGTTCCTGGAGTTTTGCTCTGATCAAAGTTTCATCGCTGGACACGAAGGAAGGAGAAGCCATCTGAAGTGCTCCCGTAGCCCCGTCCAGAGGCACCGCGGCAATGAATTTTCGTCAGCCTAGAAGTGGCTATCCCAGGAGCTTCACTGCCTCAACCGACATACATACTGCCCCACTGCCTCAACCGACATACATGTTAATCCGACGCCGATCTCTGAGTCGCTCTGAAGAACTTTTTCAGGGCCATAGCCAAGGGAAGTGTTACCTCTTCCCGGGTTTCCCAATGTCTTCACTGTCACCTGAGACGGATTAGGACCGAGTCTGGAGTTTGGACACTCTTTCTTGACGGGCTCCGTTTATCCTTGCGTCCGGCCTGTGTCCCCGTCTGAAGTATCAGAAGCCCGCCCCATCTCTAGTTCCCTCTGTTGGTTCAATTGTGCCTCTTGGGAAGATTCACACCTCCCCCGGGAGCCTAATCGTGGACGCTCTAAAACCGTCTAGTTGGTTTTCAAACGGTCCAAACCTGCGGACCAATTCTGAAGTCAGAACAACTTTCTGAAGAGCTTTGTGTTGATGTTTCCGCCGCTTGTGTTGATGGGCGGGTCTCAACCTGCGCACTGCTTTGACATTCCTAGTTGCAAGCTGACAGAGATGGCCAAGAAGGGCAGATAAGATGCTCTTTGGCTGAGCCGAGCGTCTGATACGATGCCAGACAGCTCACTGCAAGATGCAGCATCGACGTTGAGGAGACCTTATTAATGAGGACTCTTTCCACGGCGAAAGTGATAGGTACAAGGGAATGGGTTGGTTGTGATTGAATGGTGCTAGATCAGCTCAGTGTGGGGTCATAAGAACTTCCAATGAAGCCATCTATTATGGGGCCGATCAGGCCTCGGCTTGGAGCCACCAGAACAACTATAAAAGACTCGGCAAGTCAAATTGTGACAGAGCGTAAAGAAGATGGTGGCTCTGGTCTCCGACCTCCTACTGCTCGATTGTGTCTAGTGTATGCTATTTTGTTTCATGATGCCCTATTAACGATCGTCGCTAAGAAGTGGTCCGTTGCAGGTGTCAGACGTGTATCCCACGATATACCTGCCCTCGTTGCAACGTCCCGTACTGCTCGTTGCAGTGCTATCGGGTACTGATGGATCCCTGTTCATGGTAGCTTGTGCATACTCTAACCTGGGACCGTTATCATCATCCTTCCTACATGCCTTGAAAATCTGTCCTTCCTTTCTGAAGCAACACAGCCTCCAATGCACGGAATCGTTTTATAAAGAGATGGTGGAAACAACAATGCGAGGACTTCAGGAAGAAGACCCACAAATGAGGAAAAAGATGATAGACATTCTCTATAATGAAAAGGGAAGACGGGATTTGGATGCATCGCAACCTGACTTCTCTGCTGACCAGGAGGTCGACACTGTGGTAAGCGACTATACCACTAACATAAGCAGACTCCGACTGATACCCACATAGGACGAAGAGACTTACAAGAAACTGAGAGACTTGGCCTTGGGTGGTCAATTAGATATCGAAGACCTGTCGGCAAAGCAAAAGGCCGAGTTTGCTCGAGCTATGGCTTCCGGGCGTTTGGCAACCCTAATAGAACCGTGGACTCCATGGTGGGAATGCACTCCTTCCGAATATGAAAAATTGACGCGACCAGAGCGATGTGGCAAAAGGTTGATACAGGTAGTAGGAGAGGTGAGTAGTCGTCCATTCATTGACTACTCTTTGGCAGTGGCGGGTTCTGGCTGGTGATGAGTTGCAGCCGAACCTAACGTAGCACACTTAGGGAGAGGAAAGGAAAGAGCAGTCGCCGATACTGAAGTCGGTGCGGCCGATATATCCTATCTCCGAAATTGGTACCGCCAATAAGAAGCAGAAGGAGACGTCTTCCCCCTCCACTGCCTTCCCTATTCTCTTCTATAACCTCGTGAACCTGTTGTACTGCTATGCCTACGTCCTTCGTGTCTACAATGGCGAGGTCGACGTGGATATTCTTGGCGCTGTGGAGCTTTGCTAGTAAGTGCGAAGGGCTTTTAACTACAGGACTTAGGAACTAGGGTATATGGCTAAAACAAACGGAAGGGTCAGGGTATCGATGGAACTCTTGCGGGCGGCTCCGCGTGTCGAACATCCCCAAAAATAGGTTACTGCGCGAGCACTGCATAGGGATAATTGCCAACCCCGTGCTGATTTGGACCCCTTTCTGATTTTTCTTAGTTGTCTTTGTGGAGTACTCAGTCGAGACCTCAAGGCCTCTTCCTGTCGGCTAGCCTTAGAAGATGCGATCACAAGAGTCGCTGATCCCGCAACTTCTACTCAGTAAGTTACATTCCGTTTAGGAGAGGGAAAGGACCAAGAGGTGATGGGTTCGTAGGCGAGGCTTACGGGATAAATAGCCCAGTCACGCCGCTGCCATTCATAGATGAGGAAGCAGGAGACAGTGGAGAGGAATGCGATGCGAATATGGCTTGAGGGACGGACTGTGATCCGAAGATGGCTTTAGGTGTAGAGAATAACTAAGGCCTTTGATTCCCTTTTCTATTAGGTCGTGGGAAGCAGCTCGACCAGTTGCTATCGCCATCCTCAAGGACGTGGAGCAGTTACTGAGTAGCAAGCTGATGATTGTGGATGTCCTCTTCCACCTCTGCAGCCTTTTCAAAGAAGCAGAAGCCCATCTCAGAGCACAGAAGAGATCAAAGGGCAAACATCATAAAGAAGGAGTAGGGAAGAAAACTCTCTTTTTGGCGGAAAAGAAGGTTTATTTCTTTCTTGACTGGGTGAACACGTCATTATCAGACGAGCAAAGAGAGCTGTTGCGTGCCCAGGTAAAAGGGTTCAGCATAGAAATTGGACGAACTCGTGACAAGCCCGGGTAGGACTGAGGTTTCGCAGATGCCGAACAGATAAGTTATATACAAAGATAAGGATCAATAACGGTTCAGCTATGATTGCTGCTGGAATGCCAAAGTTCTATGTAAGTGTCCTATACCAAAGCCGGCTGCTGGACACAGCTATTTCTTGCTAAAGACAGCTCCAGTGTAGAGGCCATCTGCTCGAGTCGCAGTACTTCGCTGGCCATTCGGTGCTCATCCCTAAATAATGAAGAGAGTTCAGGCTCCTCTGTGCATTTAGGAGGCTCGTCTTATGCTGATTCTCACTGACGATGATCCGATGGCCCATATTTACGACTTTCATTCTCTTCTGATCATCCTTCCATTGTAGGTGGACCGTCCTGCCGCTGTCTTACTTTCTTTTGCCTTAGCCTTGATCTTTGTCTCTAAGCTGTTACTCGGTCAACAATTCGACCTGATCAAATTCCCTTACCACCCTGAATCGGCACTTACCAAGACCGCCTTCTGACGTGGGTTAACCCAGGATTTAGAGAACGAGATAAACTTGCCGCCGCCTTTCTCAGTGTTTGAGCCCCATGGACAAGCTCTTCGAGGCGCTGTAAGAGAGGAATGTTCTTCACTGCAAGCTCGCCTAAAGGGTTACCCTCTTCGGAACTATTCGGCTTCATAGAAAAGTGAGTACTTGCTTCTTGTCCTTGTCTCAGAAAGAGGCTAAGGTCCGAGTCAAAGAATGTAGTGCACCTACGGGTAGAGTGATGACAAAGTAAGGTCCAAAAACTATAGACTTTCTTATGAGTAGTGGGCTTAACCGTACCCTTTAAGCATATCGTTGAGAGAGACGAGAGCGTTGGACATGGCATTCTCGCGATCTGTCTTCTCCTTCGTAGTACGTGTGAGACTCTATAAGGCACTCGACTACGCAAGTAAGGCTGAGTACCTTGGGAGTTTCCTGTGTCCCTAGCTTTTTTGTTATCTGCTCGCACTCTAGGTGTGCGGCTGTCCGTGCCTTTGCACATGACCAAATCCAGCCCAGGATATGAGAGTTAAACTTAGGAGTGAAAGTAGATGTACCCGACGGGGAATATTCGCTCTTACCTTGGCTACGAAATCAACCATCTCTCGTAGATCCGATGTGGAAGGCAAGTCCTCCATCAGAGGGCAGACCAGCTATTGGAGTCAACGAAGCTAAGAATATGTTGAGCGACGAAGAGGGAGAGCTCTGAAGGTTCTACCTGAATGTCATGGGGAAACAATATACACTCGGTAGAGAGAACCTCAGCCTGTGTCAGGCAGAGAAATAGTTGCATGCTTAAACTGGAACGGAATACGTTAGGCACGGTAGAGAGACCTCACCTTGTTCTGACAAAAATAGTCAACGAGCTTCTTGGCTCCACTCACATCGTTGGGCTATTCAGAGGAAAGTTAAGGCCTGAGGGAGGACGTAAAGTCCGGACTTTTCCCCCCGAGTCCCCTCGAAACGATACAACTCTTCCAATGTACTTACTGCATCAAAGGCGAACAACCGTTATGCACTTACAGTTTCCGTGACATTGACATCGACAAGGTCCACCAGGTCTAGCAAGAGGGGCACTTTAAGCTTTCCGGAAGCCAAGAAGTCTGCAGGCTTCATAGCCTGTGCAACTACGGTTATATCGGCTGCTCCGCTGTCCCAGGCACCCTGTCACCTAAACTTACAAACAAAGAGAGCCACCTGGAAACATCCCTCTTCTCGCCATCCTTATCGCCCGTAGAACTGTCCCCCGAACCTTCAGGTTGCTGGTCCCATATTGTTTGCCCAGTAGGGGCGGAGCCATGGTATCTGAACATGTAACACTCAGTGCTAGGAGTATAGGACGCCAAAACCTACTCTGGTGACTCACTTCTGGTAAAGCCAGTGAAGAAGGCTGCTAACCCTGAACTGCAACTTGTTTTCCTGCAAATGGTCACCGGGACCGGTATTCCGTAGCGAATTGACAATGTGGGATGGGCAGTTGAGGTGGAGCAACCTCTGCCATAATTGCCCCGCCAGGTCTTCCTCCTCAGTGGTGGGCATGGTCATACCATCAAACAAATCTTAGCAGAACGGACTGAGAAGATCAAAGGGACCCGGACCGTTGATCAGTGAGGAAGGAAGTGGAGATAAGCAATCTATTTGCGTTGTCGATAGGAGACGCTGAATGAGATGAAAGTACCATTGATCCATCTCATCAGACGACCGATGATGCATGTTCAAGACCAGGACGACACACTTTACAATGGATCTCCCATCAAAATCGTATCACTAGTAACGCGGGAAGGAGGGAGGGCCGCTAACGCCTTCCTAGCAGAGCTTCTCTCTTCTCTGTTGCTTTTACAGTTACCAAACATTGGAACGGTCATGCATGCCCTTCATCCTCTGTGAAACAGTAGTACTAGGTAACCCTTAGTAGTTCTTGAATCATAATAAAAACTTCTCAACAGCAGCACCGTCCGGGCATCCATCTGCTGGTAGTATTGTTCCACCCAGTTTGATGCATCTACGTACGAGGAAGTGTAAGAACAGTAAGGTTCTTACGAAGCGAGTGCACAGAGCCGAGTAAGCGAAGGTTCTTGCTAATGAGTACATTATCTTCCTCACTAGAGTTCGTAGGACACACAATCGTTCATGTCAATGAAAATGGTAGAGTGAGCAGTGAGGAATAATAGTATCTTCACCTGTCCCTAAGAAGTCTACTCATGGTACCTACTTCATAAGAGAGGGTTATGAGTAGCAGGAATAAGGTAGAAGCAACAAGAAGGTGAAGAAGAAGACGAGGGAAGAAGATATATACGATGTGTTTATATATCTGCCCATCTACGACTGGCCTACAATGCCTCTGAGGTAAGTGTAAGTGCCAGTGGTGTGGGCACACGATGAGCTTTGTGGTATGGAGCTTGTGAGTTGTATGCTAGCTACCAGTCAATGCCTGTCATCTTGCCCCATCTGTCATTGGATCCCATGTGCGAGAGTCCCACATGTTCCAACCGAAAGCAAGCCCGGTGATCTCAATGATGACGTTTACTACTATAAAGCTTGACGATGGCATTGCTGCCCGTTAGGTCTGAGGCTTCGTCCGGGTGAGGTGGTTCCTATGACCATCTATTAGGGCAATCTTCCCGCTTCAGCTTCTTTCCTGTTTTATAGGCAGCGTAGCTTTCGCTTTGTACATCAAGGGTCTGCTGTTAGTATAAGTTCTGCCATTTGCTACCATTATCCCTTTTCATACGGTATTCTTAGCCTACACCTTTATGCTACGGGCCGGCATACTGCTCTTTGGCGGGGCTGGAAAATATTAGTAAATCAAGTCCGCCACGTGCAGGGTAGGTTAGCTCGAGCTATCACTCGCTGGCTCGAGATGTCCGTGGCGGGAACTGGAGAGCAACAACGACGCATATACAGAGAAGTGTGGAGGGCCTCAGTCCTCCTAGAGGCCCAAATAGACTGTCTCGATTAGAACAAATCTTGTTGCAAGTTAACCACCATAGAGCTTTGTACACTTTAGTGAACCGCACCCTCTCTCTTTTGTTGATGAGATGGGATGTAAGGCCAAGTCAGAGAATAAATAGAAACACTGCGCCCAGGGAATATGGAGGCGAAAGGAGCAGAGATAAGGGCAGAAGGATAAGGCACCAATTAACACACTTCACCAATTTACAGGCTACATCCTCAGTCCTCTTCTTCCCCTTCTTCGGCAAAGGAAACCGCACAGGCTGTGCCGATCAGATCAATGCAGCTTTCGATTTCCGTATAAATACTGAAGCAAGAGATTGTTAGCCCTGGGCAGTGGATGGGAGAGAGGGAACATCCCAGAGAGTTGAAAAGAGGACAGAAGAGACGCAACAGTTGGATCCTGACGAAGCATAGGGTAGGGGCATGGGGAAGAAAAAGCGGTGGCCGTAGCCACGTCACTTCAATTTCCCTCTCCTACCTCTGGTTGCTAGGGCTAAGAGGCTTGACATGGGCAAGCGCTTGAGATAGTAGATGCTTGACCTCATTGGGGGTGAGGTTTGCACACTCTCGGAGAGCCATAAGAAGAGTTATGCAGCTCGTTATTAGCTGAAACATCTGTTCTCCTTCTTCCTTTCTGTCCCCTAGTCCCGCACTTGTGGGGCTCTGATGCTGCTGAATCAACTTCACTGAAGAGTTGCGGCAAGCTTGCAAAATTTCTGAATTACAATGGAGAGGGGTTGAGCAAGCAGTTGTATGTCACATAAGGAGGCAGGAATTCACCGGGTAAGAAAGAGGTTCGGGGCAAGAGCAAAAACCGCTAACAAATGACTACTTACTGTCTAGGTTTTCCTTTTGCAAGCTGCTGAGTGTCAAGCTGGTTTCACCGTTGAGTGCAGCCCAGGGGGAGCGTTCCTGATTCTGCACATATAGGAGAAAAACGCGGAATCTTCGTTAGCTAATGGTTTAAGCTAAACATAGCCTCATGTGGAGTTTAATGGCTCGTCAACCTCTCCAGCAGATTCTTCATCTTCAATCTTTAGAAGGATATACACACTCTGCACTCATTATTCATACCTGGATATGCGACAACTCTCTAAACTTCTGCATTGCAACATCAAGCACTTCGTTGGTCCGCTCCAAGTTCGCTCTCAGCCAGTTATACTGTGCTACGAAAGGACGGGGATAATCCAGTGTGCTTTGTCCAACCGTGGTGCCCTTAGCCTTAATATTAACAAAATGAGAGGATACAAATTCATCAGAAGCAGGTTAGCAAGGGTTGGCACTCTATGAGTCGACGTAAGGGCTTGTTGCGTAGAGTAGTAAAAGAGTGATAAGCACATCATCATCACAACGGTCTGGCAGTAGGTCTTAGAGAGAGCATTTAACAGACTTACCATATTACTTGCTTCCTGGTTCATCTCTTTCAATTCTGAGAGGATAGCTTCTTTCCTGTCGAGGATTCGCCCCAGCTTTGATAAAATGTTCATTTCTCGTGGCTGCCACTTGGGGGCTTTAGCCAAAGGCAGGGAGCGTCAGATGGGTTATCAGGAGAGGTCAGACATATTTATCACCTTGCAGCATCCGTGCGTGATTTAGCTGGAAATGAAGCAGTTTCGAGGTCGACTCAAAGGTTTCATCAGTGGAAACCATCACCTGAAGACCATCTCAGGTCAGTTCAACCGACAGAGATGAAGTTGTAAAGTTTAACGGTATATCAGATTTCGAAAGAGAAGCCATCTCTCTTCCCGTCAAACTCTGAGTTACTAGGTAAAGAGGACAGTCTGAAGTTTTGACGGAAAGCATGACAAAGATAAAGGCCCACAATAGGTCCACATTGACAACAAGCCGAATCTTACCTTGTTCTGACTCTCTATGGCTGCTTTCTCAGTGTCACTGAGAATAGTCACACCCACAGAGGTTACTGGAATTTTGGCTCTTTCATGGAGGAGAGGTGGGGGGTCATGGCCCTGCAATCAGGGAAGTTAAGTCAGCGTACAGCGTTGTTCCTGCTCTTAGAGCTCGAGGCCACCTTTGCCTCCCTCGCCAACCTCATTCCTCTTTACTTCCCTATGTCTGCCCATGCACCACACAATGCCTGACATTTGGCTGGGAGTGATACCAATCTCCAGTGGTCCTATGGACATTTCTTCGTCCATCTCTGTCAATTTCCCCATAGCTATCATGCTAATAAGTGCCATACCAGGATGGCAGTATCTGGGAGAAGTTCTACTCCGAGTTGTGGGATATCAAACTGCACTCGGTAGAGACATTCTGAGTGGTCCGCCGTCAAAATCTTCCCAACATGAAGTTGTTTTGCCTTTGGGTGGTACGCTGAATGGCAAGAAGGCACCCAGGAGAGTAAGGTTATGCTTACGGATGACTAAGATAAGGTCAACCACCGTATAACAGATAGCACCGATTCTTCTCATAAAGAAGAGAGGCGCAGGCATTACGGGGGTGGATCACTTCGAAACATTAAGAGGAGTGGATTATGCTACAGTGCAACTAGGACTGTTACCAGTTACGCGCTGGCCCACAGCCAAAGCAGCAGGAACAGCGTATGGAAAGTCCTCGGGCAAAGGACGATTTGGTTGCTTCAGATAAGGACGTCGTCAGTAGTGTGTTAGTGCTCTCTCCAGCTGCTCTCGTTCTCCATGTGTCTCTCTCGGTCTCCTCCTTAAGCTTGAGCTTGCCAAGCTGTCGAGAATCATTGGGCTTGAAGTAGCCGCAGCTCTCTTTCCTTGACATTGCTTTATCCAAAGGAAACTCACCCTGTTCTTTTGCTGTGCTCGTATTTGGTGTCTATATTCCGCTAACCTTCTCCTTTCTGCTCCTAAAAAGGCGCGACTTAACCGACGTGGGCGTCCCATCGCAGCACGAAGGATGGCCCATTCTGGACGGGAAAGGGAGGTCACCTGCCCACACATATAGCAAGAGGCGTGCCGGAGTAAGGACATGTATTATATCAGAGAGCGAGAGGTGGTCACTGCTATTCACACTAAGACCTGGTCAGAAGACGACAAGTAGGGGGAGACAATTGAAGAAGACAACAGTATCAATAGAAGAAGACAACAGTATGAGAGAAGAGAGACATACAGAATGGAAGACACTATTTCCAGCAGCAAGAAGCTACTTAGGCTTTCGCTAAGCTTTGCATGACAAGTTCAAAAGTTTGGTCCAGTATTGCGGGCGGTTTTTTCCAAATGCAGAGAAAGGAAGAGAGGCCTTGGCAAGCTGTCGTGTTATCTTCTTCGTCGCTTACCTCATCCTTTCCTTGTATCCGTAAGCACTCAATAAATTCGTTGTGCAAAAAGTATTCTCTGTCTAAACTGCTATAAAACCACTCAAACATTGCCCAGAGCTTCAGGCCCGATGTTAAGCCATTAACTAGTTCTGACACCTTAGCGGCGTAAATCTCAGGTGAAGAAGATAGAGATGGGATGGTACGCATCTTCTGGGCGGTGGACTGTTTTGACATAACCAGAAAAGGGTTGGAAGTGAGATCTCACGAGAAGGTGAAGAACGACAAAGGAGTCTGTTTGGTCGTGGAGCGACCAGTGTTGCTGGACTGCCAGAGTCCAAAAGGGAACTGAAATTGAGCAAGACAAACAACGTATTGAGAGCTGAAGCCAGGAACCTGGAAAGCCCCGGGAACTCCGTCAACAATCTTCTTTCTCCTGTCTTTCCGCGCACCCCCAAGACCTGAGCCTCCTGCATATACTGACGCCCTCAGCTCTCCATCAGCTTGGAGCTCCATTATGGTCTCTCTACAGGAGGAAGGGGATGCAGGTTCAATTTATGCCCCTGCAACTATTCAAGAGATAGCCAACGCATGCTGTTGCACCTCAAACATCACTTTCTCTCCATTCCGATTCCTACTTTCTCTCTCTCTTGTCTTCTCCGTTCTCTTCTTTCTTTCCCATTGCACACAGCCCTCTGTGTCCTATACAGACCGCCTAACTGCCGTTTGTGCTTGGTGGTTCTTTCTGTAACACCCCTGCCGAACCTTAATTCTTTCTGTCTTGCTTTTGAAGAAGGCGTTCTTCTTGGGGTTGTCTTGGGCTTCTTCGCGGACGCAACCGGAGAACCTTCATTGAAGAGTCTTCGTTTTCCTCTCTTCCCACTCACATTCTAATCACGAGACAGGGTAGTACAAGAGCTAATGAGGGTTTACTCGATCCGGTGCCCTTTTCATAATCTAAGTTATGCTTGTACACACTCAAGTGTCCCCTCTCGCTCCAATGAACCCCAAGATTCTCCCTTCATACGACCAAGCGCGTGTTGAAGTTACCTGTTCACTTCTGCTTGGCACTTTGGTGCTTCCTGGACTCGTCTTGCTGGATGGAGTCTGGTTTGCCCAAACAGAGCACAAGTCATACACAAAAGGGCAAGAGTGGAGGAAGGAAATACGAGCAAGCCCTCAGTCGGACACATGCATTCGGTCTTGTTAATAGAAGGCCAAAGCCAAAAACGTAGGTTGATGAGAGAATAATGGTGAAAGAATGACAGGTCAGGGGAAGAATTTTTGGTTACAGAGATCTCTTGGTGTCTGCTGGAGGCGGAATGAACGGGCTGCTGAGGACTATCACTGGCGAGTTCGCTGTCACTGGTGGACTCAGAATCACTACTAGCGTCACCTGGAGCAAAGGGTTAATCTAAGTCCCATTCCTTGGTTTAGAGCTGGCGAAGACAAAATGCTAAATTGTAAGGATAGTAAATAGGAAAAAGAATAGTAGGAAGATAACCTAGGCGGAGAAGAAGAGTGAAGGAGCACCTTCAGCCAAGACTAAGAAAGTAAGAATGCCCTCACGCTAGAAGTTCAACGGATCGTTTGAGTCGCATCATCACTCAGAGGGATAGAAAAGGGAGAAACACTCACTCTTCTTGTAGAAACGCTGCACGACATCTATTAGCTCCTCAGGAGTTCCCCCGTTTGTCTTCCCTTTCTGAAGTTTGAAGTAATATTTAACAAGTTCCACCTGCAGCAAGGTGATGCAAGCGGAGAGACAGTGGGAGAAGGAAGGAGGATGACGAGAGGCCGAGGAGACAGTCAGCAGATATGGAAAGGGGTCAAGGAAACAAAGAGAGGATCAGCGAGTAGCTGGTCGTGTGCTGGTACAAAGGCGATGGAAGAGCAGCAAACCTTGGAAAGTGCTCGACATTCTGAAGCTTTTCGAGAGGGAATAGCTAAGGCCACTGCATCCCAGTCTCTCCCATACTTGTTAAATGCTAGGGGCGGATAGTGAGTGTAAGAACCGTTACAAGTCACCGCAGAGTCAAGGAGAAACGATGAGAATAGAGCTGCAGACGGGAAACTGTGGACCAATACAGCGCACAAACAAGAGAGGGGTAGTATCAACGCAAACGACAGAACAGCAAGCGAAGTATCAGCCAGGAAAGAATGATAGATAGACACTGCGCGAGCGACAGGGTCACCGGAAAGACTATGATTTCTTGCCGTACCGTGAAAGAAGAGCTTCACCTCTAAGTCCGTCCACCTAGGACCCAAGGACTCATACTTTCCAGGACTATGTCTCGACATCTTGTCAGAAGACTGGTCCGAACAATAGCTCAGAGAACAAGGCGCTCACAAACCCGAGGATGACCAACCACGACGACAATTAAAGCACCTGCGGCTCCAGCAGGTGTCGGCGGAACCTATCCAACAGCCAAACGCGCAAAGTAACAAAGCTTCAAGAGGAAAAGAAGCAGGCAAGGGCAGGTGGCATGCAAGACGGAGGAAAGTAAGCGGAGGACGGAGGAAAGCCGTCGAAGCAACGATTCAAGGACAAAGACTTCCGCTCTGTCGCGCCGCAACCCCTACAAAGACAAACACTATGACGGTACAAGGCCAACTCATAGTTCCTATGGGACGGACATCTCGTGAGTTATCGCTTATCTAGTGCGTCCTCTGTCTGCCCGTTCCTCTTGCCTTAGTTCGATAAATACGTCTTTCCCCTTCACACTCGCTGCGGCTAACCACCTCTCTGTCTTCCTCTCAGCGGCTCCTATTATTGTTACTTGTGACCAGGAAATTTGATGAGAAACCAAACTCATAATTCGAAGTTGGTTGGTCCCCTCTCGAAAAGAGGGAAGCGACTTTCACATCCCTCGTTCCGATTGAAAATTCATGATATAAAATTGAGAGGATATGGAACCCTCATTAATCCTATAACAAATAGCCACGACAGACTGTTAGGTTAAATCTTCCAACTCTTGCACGACACAGTAATCATATGATAGTTATCTCTGGGAGGCTTCTAGCTTCTGATGATTGATTATGAAATGATGAGTGCAAGACAGAGAGGACGAGCACAACGTAGAACTTGGAAGTGTGAACAAGGTGAGATTTTCACCTGTGATGATGAGAAGCGAAAGTGGAGCAGCTTGCTTGCCTGCTTCCTAGAAAGTACAAAGCAAGTGGAGCACGAAGGAGTATTGCCACAGAACTGAAGCTCCAGCAGGCAAGCTCCTCTTCAGGCTTTGCTGATGAGAACCTTCTCCTCCAGTAGAAGGCGTAGCTCGTCAGCTTATCAGGGACTTTCCCGTGAGCCAAGGGAAGGTTCAGTTTCTGCTACCTGTCAAAGCTCAGCCACTTTCTGGCGAGCATTCACCTAAGTGACCATGGCATCTAAAATACCTCGTGTAGCGCCGCGACTTCTCGTAAGAGCTTTGAAGCGAGGAGCTCCCTGCCTCACTAAGGCAACTCCATTCCACAATCAATTCACTGTAACGTCTTCTGCAAGCTTAATAATAGCTCACTCTCCATATGGAATGGCAGTCATTTGCAGAAGGACGTTCTCTGCGGTTTCTGAAACTTACTCTCTTACGGATCGAGAAGAAGAGTTGAAGCAGAATGTCGCGAGGCTCAACAAAGCAAGCACCGCGACCGAGTGGGAAGAAGTAGCTGTGTCTATATCAAGAGTAATTTTAGAGCTGGATGCCTACGATGAGGAGTCCAAGCGCAGATATATCGCTGTGGTAATACACCAAGACCCAGGTTATTCTTCAGGCACTCACGAACCCTTTGGCCCTAAGCTCGGGTGGCGAAGCCCTCTTGCAATTTTATTCTTTGTTCTTGATCGACGTGATGCAACTGTTCCATGACTCTTGTTACGTTCTTCGCCCTCTGCGCATGCAGTCCTCCTCTAACTAAAGTGAACCTCACCTTCCTTACCCCTGGTAGCCCGTTAATGCCCTCTCTTGCTCCAATGGCTCTCCTTTTAGTTCCAACAATCAGGTGGTGTGAAACGACTGATTCAAAAGGTACACGAAGGTAGAGCAGGGGTCGGGACGTGGTTCTTGCTAGCTCAGTGTGCCTCTGTGGAAAAACCTGCCCTCGCAATAATTGCCAGCGGTGCTTTGATGTATGCCCGTGCCACGCTGCTCAGAAATGGAGGAGAAAAAGAAATCGCGCTTTACTCCTTACTCTTAACAAACACCTCCAAGCATCCCTCCAGTTTGCCGGAGGTGGGGTTGTGTTCTCGGTCTCTCTGTTCGCTATTTTATCTTATCTTTATTCGTCTCCCTTCCACATAAGCTCATTTCTGTCCTCTTCCTCCCCCTAACAACACATACTCCCCTATTTCATCCCAATAGTCTTCTATTGTATGGCTTCTTCAAAGATGATCTGCCCGCTGTCTGCTAGCACTGCTTACTCGCCATGGCACTCGTATGCCCTTAGACTTCTAGCATTTGTGCTTTCATGGACTAAGGTTATCATTCTTACCCCACTGTAGATCACGAAGCGCTCACGATGGGCGAACGACATCCTCGAAGGCCTTGAAAGCACGTCCACCTCCGAAGTCGCCGCGACAGCCCTTGCCATAGGTATGTCCTCAATGGCAGTTTATTCCTGCATTTGACGGTGGCATCTATTCCCGTTTAGCTCTCTTCCTAGCCATAAGGCATGGAGGTCGAGTCGCCAAACTCACCGACTTCTCTGGCGTCCTTTGACAGGCAACTTCGTCTCTAACGTGGCTATTTGGGAGGACATAAACTGGAAGTTTCGTCGTGACCTTTTACAAAGACTCCTCTCTGCGCTGCGAGATGGACCTAGAGGAGGTTGGCATATTCGAAATGTTTATAAAACCAAGCGCTAAACGAGCACTGTGTCTAATCGTAACTCTGTGGGCTTTTCCTTATGGTCGGTGCGCTATGGCATCTACGGTGGGTCTATCAACGCGGTGACCCAAGAATCGGTAAAACTAGCTGTAATCGGTGCCATAGGCAATCTCTGTGCGGATCACCAGGAAGCCCAGCGCTTTCTTGTAGAGGTAAGAGGTGTCTTTTCGTTCTTGGAACATGCGTTATATGCATGTTGTGAACATGTATTCGTGAGCTCCACCATTGCTTTCAGCGTTTCGTGTGCTAGACAACTGTTCCTTGTCCACTACACGGAATTGAGTGGAGGAAGAGATGGTTGAACCAGACTTTACCTTTCCTATAGTTATTCTATGTTATGATTCTTAGTCGGTCTGGGCACTGTCTCATTTGACTCATGTAACAGCAAGAGGGGATGGGCGATCTGGTCGTGCTGCTGTCATATGCAACTTCAAGCCGTGAAGTGAGTATGCTCTCGTGTATGATGAAGACATGTCCTGACGCAATTTTCTAGTAGTGTTTCACGTGTATCCTAAATCATTCCCTACCCCCTATCGCAGGTATCCTAAATCATTCCCTACCCCTTATCGCAGGTATCACAGGCAGCGTGTTGGGCTGCTTTTCAGATTATGGGATGCAAAGAAGCTCAGGATGAATTTCTTGACCTGGGAGGCGTCGACATTTTATGTCATAAGCTTGTGCAAGCCGAGACCGAGGTAATGCAGACAAGTTTGGAAGAAGGGATTGTACATGGTTCACTCTCTTTCTTCTCCTGAGCTCCTATCTCGGTTCAAAATGTTCGATCGCTCTGCTCTCTGGGCCAATCGAGTCGTAAAGGGATGCTTTTCTCATCACGGCATCATTTTGAATCTCTTCCTCGGTTTTCTTTGCCGTACCAGCGTCTGCATTTAGCTGACAAAGAACAATTTGATCGATCTTCTTCGGCACTGTTGTAGCCGAATCTAGTATGTGTGGTAACAGCGCTAAGGGCTGCCTGCCGGGACAATACCAAGGTGAAAGAGAAAGTCTCCCGGACAGACGTGATAGAAAGGCTGAAGCAGATCTGCTATGATGACGAGATGTCGGCCGCGCAGCGATTCGCAGCTATTCTTCTGGATGAACTGCAAGAGCAATCGGTAATGTGATGCAAAAGGCTCTTCAAAGTCGGGTCCCTTGAACAGTGGCAAAAAAGACTTCGACTCGGGTGCTTGCTTGTTCTTTTTGCTGAGTCTCTGCCTAGTAGTCCCTAGTACTATCGGAATCAGAAGGGTCACCTCATCTCGATATGCAGGCATACACAGCCCTTGGTCAGTCGAATCCCGATGTAGACAGTCTCACCTCGGGAGTGATTGAGGAGTTGAAGCTTCGAGCGGGTGGTAGGACAAAGAGGAATGAAGGCCATTCAGCCTCAAGATCGACGCCAAATAATGGGTAGTATCCCCCACGTGAGTGAAGACTAAGAGCCAGAGATAGTATAGCTTAGATCATGGTTAATTATCCTGCAAGAAGCTGTATGGATTATGGGGTTCTAATAAGGGATAAGCGGTAAATGATCAGGCTACGTGATGTCAAGATGACTTAAATTATGCTAGTAGGATAGCGCTTCCGATGGACGGAGAGATGTTTACTTTACACGCCATAAGGCTCCCAATGCTTCCTAAGTTTAATGGCCTCCTTCTCAGCCTTTTCGGTATTTATAGCTTCGATGGCGTTCATCTCTAACTTTAACGCTTTCATAAGAGGTACATCTGGGCCCTGCAGGAAGAAGACTGAGCTACTCTTCGAGGCGCTGAGAAACGCAGTAGCAGATAAAGATTTCGAGGACAGCCAGAGGCACAGAAAAAGGTTGAAGATGACAAGCGAGAACGGACTGATCTGTATGACACTTGGTAGAAAATCTTACCTCCACCTCCGCTAACGCTTTCATCTGTGCCTTGATGGCTTTCAAGACCAGTCCTTTGAGCTCACTTGCCGGCCGTCGATAGTAGTTGTTAAAGCAGGGCTTATTCTCGTGGGGCCGTCGATCCCAGACCTGGCCAATATTATCACCCTAAAGAGAGAGGGAAGGTTTGTGATTTGAGACATGAGCTGCTCAGCTCTATCTTCCCTCGGCACCTCAGTCAAAACCCGCGCCTGGGAAGAACTAAGCCGAGTTCCACCCAGAAAAATGCTAAGCTTGCGCGGCTTGAAGTTTCATGGTTTACCTTAACATAGATAAAGGCACCCGGGAAGCCATCAAGCGGCATGGCATTCGGAGGCACTTCCAGAGACTCCTTTGGAGGCCATTCTATGGCGTAGTTCCACCTATAATACGAATATACGAGTAGTAGACTAAGGCTTCTGAATTGTCAACAGGTCGGCATGTTGCCTTCAAAATATCCCGCGGCCCCTCGTTCCCTCACTTCCTCTCGGAACCACTTGCCAGTTCCTCTTCCTTTTGGGGCAACAGCATTGCCTTCCGTAAATCTTCATACGTCTCCTACCTAACGAGTAATGACTGCACTAGCTGGCCTTTTCTGGTGCTGTAAAGATTCTCTGTCCGACTCCTTTGCTGCAGAAGCGGTGAGAGTTTCCGAGGTGAAGTACCACCTTAGTCCACGGTATGCGTCAAGGGTAGCTTACCTCCGTTATTGACGCCTTTTTGGGCTTCTCTTTCTCCTTCTTTTCTTTGCCTGATTTCTTCTCTTTGTCCTTGACTTCTTTTGAAGACTTCTCCTTCTTCACCTTGACTTCTTTCACCACTTTGGTTTCTACGACCTTCTCCTCGCCCTCCCTTTTAATCCTTGTGAACTTCGTCTCGGTTGTTTTATGTAGCTTGGCTAGCGGAATGTCATCGTCGTCCATGTCAGCAGCCTCGCGCTTGACTCCGTTTGAGGTTGGAGTGCCATTGATGCCCCCCAGGGCCGCAAGTGGAAGATCATCATCACTGGGCAAGTCATTGAAATCGCTGGAAGGTTGGTGGTAGTGAGTGCAACAAGAACGTTATATTGTGAGGGTCGAATCCCGACTTGATAAACGACAGAGCCTACCCGTTAGACGCTGCGGGTTCCTCCTTCACAAGAACCGAAGCGATGTTCATGACTCCTTTATTGCACAGTCAATGTGCTAAAAGTCTGCAAGTCCCTTTATGGTGGTGCTCTTCAAGTCAGTCTCTGCCTTGAGGAGCGCTGCGTCCTTCTCATGTCATTCTCCGACTTCCTGCGGGATCACTGACAAGGGGATTCCCACGGAGACACAGCAATAAAAAGGTAAGGTGTCGCTGCGGGTTAGCAGTTAGCACAGCACTGTCTTGACCTCTACCCATCGGAGTCTGCTGACCTTGTTCGACCAGGAGATGAAGCTCTGATCTGGCGATCCTCAGCAGCACCAGAGAGCAACCACCACAGAGGCGCCGCTTGCGTCAAAGTAAATTCACAAACAAAGTGACAAATATTTGCTGCGAATAGTCCAAAAACAACAAGCTAGGAGTTAGCTTGGTAAAAACTCCGCTTCGTTCGAAGGCTTTGTCACTCAACAAGTAAAAAGGTTCCATTTTCACAGCTTATTTTCATGGGGTGTGAATTAGCATGTCAGTTTAGGGCTAGGTCGTCAATTGCGCTGATTGTGAGTTAACGTCAGAATTATAGGACGTACTATCCGAAATATAGTGCGGATACCTTTAGATATTCCGTATTTGACTTTAGACTCACTGACACGGACAAGTTCCTCATGTTTCCCAGAAACTTTTTTGTGCGAAGACGAACAGTGGTTTCCCATCTCTTCCTCGACTTTCCATAAGAACTACATTGAGTTACGGTCCCTGTCGGCACTCTGTCTTCCAGGTAGCCCATGGTACAGTTCTCTTTTCTATGATTCTGTCTCTCTCAAGCTCTTACCTCAGTACAGAATCTCCGTAACCTTTTTGTCAATGTTAGTGAGAGCAGGACCAGTTGTCCATTGTGCGCCTCATTGTCCTTCTAACCCTTACCGTCCAGGCCTTCTTGCTAAGCTGCCAGTACATTCCGATCGCCATATCCCAGCAAGAATTGGGCCTTATTCAGCTTAACGTAAGCTGTTCTGAGGACTAACCTTCCACATCAACTACCAAGTTGACCATTTAGGTCAGAATGAGACCTCTCTGCAACTGCTTGGCCCTGACTATATAGTCCACTCGAAATCGGCGCTGTGCGGCGTGAGCGACTCTAAGGGATCCACTACTGCCCGCGTCATCTAAACTGGAGAAGTGATTTTCCTCACGGCTCGGGCACTAGCACACGCAATGGTGGAATGCGGGCCAGATGAAGCGGGATGGGTCCTAATCTCGCCGGCTCAGGTTGAGGAAGACCTTAAAAGGTACTTGGACAGAGACGCATATCAGGAGCTACCTGCAGAAGAAGCGCTTCAGTCCCTGTTCGATTTGCTTCAAGGTATTACGACTCTGTCGTTCATCAGGCCAATAGTGTTATACACATTGTATACTGTTTCCTAGATAAGGAGCAGAAAGAGTCAAGCACAGAGAACAAAGAGCTCCTTCAGATTGCCCGAAAGGCTCTTTCGGCGGTTCGTTGCCTTCGCCATGAAAGGAGAAATGCTCAGCAGCTGGGCTCTTTGGCCAAGGTAAGAACCTTTGGTCGCTATCGCGAAGATCGATGTTTATGGGGCGGGCGCGAGTTGTCTGTTATGAGGCGTATGGATGTGGGGTCTATTGTAAAAGATTACCTTCGTCATTCCACCACTCTCCAGTGACCTGGCGCCGGTCCTCATCAGTCGCTTAACAACCTGACAGCCCGCACCGTACATTTTCTTGATATGAGGTAGAGGCTCTTAGGTTCCATATCCACGGAAGCAAGCTCTTCTTGTTGGTCATAGATCTTGCGTCACAGAGGATCTTAACTCTGTCTCTATGGACCGAACAGTTGATAGACGAGAGCAGGTCTTTCTCGAATATCTTAGATACGCTAAACTTCATCTGGGCGAAGTACATAAAACAATTTATGTCAGAAGGAGGAAGCGCAGAGAGGCGTGATTTTTTGTTTCATGCAAGACACAGACTTGTCTAACGAGCCGATTCCTTACCCATTACTGCTCTTAGGTGCTACGACTGCATGCTATAAAGTCCTTCATTCATGGCGTTGATGAGTGCATGGCACAGATGAAGAATGAGGTAAGGGTGATGGTTAGAGGAAAAGAGGGAGGAAAGCAACTCATAGTAAGTCCTCGGTCCCGCAGGAGGAATATGTGAGCCTTTCATCTGAGCGTGAGGAGGAACTCCGGGTAGAAATGAACAAGCTATATGCAGAGCTCAGACGAAGAGAGTCAGAGTGGATGGTAAGCGGTCTTTCTCTTATCTCATTCTTTTCCCATTTTATCTCGTTCTTGGTCGTCCCTTACACGCTGGAGACTGCGTTTCCCATCGTAAACACCACTACAAGGGGATAAGTTCCCTCCAATTCATGCCTCACCCGCCTATGCTTCCCTTTGGTGGCAGTGGGAGACCCCAGAGGATCGCTCAGAGCTCAAGAGTGTCTTGGACCTCATACGCGATGGTGTGCTACAGTCACTGACTGTTAGTGATTACTTCATGGCACTCTCCCTCGGCGCTTCTCAGCTGCTGGAGCTTCAGAAGCAGACCATTCGTCCTAGGGATGCCATAGCGCTGAACGTACCCGTGTGGTGGGTAAAGGAAGCGCATGACGGCAAGGCTCGTCCTACCCCTTCGCCACCTCAGTCGCTGTCCTCTTTGGGCAACATTAGGGAGGTTAGTGATGCGGAGGCCTACCAGGACGCTAAGGTTAGTATTTAATTAGGTAGTTGAGAAGAATCGCATCATTTAAACAGCAGAATAGATGAAGTAGAACTTCTGAGGCCAGTAGATGAGGAGGAAATGCGCATGAGTAGGAAGTACGGGGACACTAAGCGAGCAGAGGTGACTGAGAATTTGACCAGACGGTAATGGGACTCTCAGCGCTGGCTATTCTGTGGCTTAGTTTATCTGGTTGCCAGGATATATCAAGAGACAAGATTGAGATCAATGGGAAGCTCTTTCTTGGCACCAACGGTTACGACATTGTCCTCAACAAGGTGGAGAACGAATTGATTAAGGTGAAGTAGATGACCTCAAATTTCCCTAATACTAATGACTCACTATCACTGAATCACTGATTCACAAGGCATCTGGCATCCTGGGTCACGGTAGCACTATGAGTGCCGAGGAATCGCGCTGTGTCAGGGCATTAGCAAAGAAGCTTCTTCAACTTTCTAACCGAACACATTCCGGTGGAACGGCTTACGAAGTGCTCGGTGCGTGACTTTCCTGCTCTCCATGAAGTTGATTGGCTCGAAGAGTCGTCTTACCTTCACTCTTAACAGAGGGCTTACTGAAACATCCCCGTACCTACCTCCGACCAAATTCCATGAAAGCTGGTCCGCTTAAACTGACTATTACAGGGGGTCCCTATGTTGCTGGAAAAGGTAGGAGCTCAAATCATCTCACTTCCAAATGGGCCGTCTCTCCGAAATGGCTGCACTGCTTTGGCTTCCTCTAGATCAAGTTCGAGGATTTCGACTCTTATCCTCTCCTTGTCCTTGTCTCTATTACATCCATTGGTTATTCTAATCCTCTAAGTCGGTGCTACACCCCTAAGCACTTCACCAGTTCCCGTCGTCTCACTACGTTCTGCCTTCTATTTGTGGGCTTGGTGTGACCAGAGGAGAAGAAAGAAGCTGGCAGTGACTCGAAACTCCAATGGGTTTGGGGCATCCGCGCTATTGTTGAGGCTACCACTTGGTATACGCTGACTGAGATCAGCGCCTCACCAGATTCACTAGGTGGAGATGTAGGACAGCCATGGGCAGATATTGAGGCCACATTCAGAGCCAGGTTGAGCATATCGCTCTCTTCTTTCCCTTCCTCGCTTAGTGGAATGGACAAAGCTGCACGTACAGACGAAGGCACTGTGCTGATCAACGTTACTCCTCTGCAAGTTTGAGCACAACATCGATTGCAGTGTTCAATGCTCTGTATTCGGTGCGGTCATTCATCAAGCGTCATTCAATTTAGTGTAGAGTAGGACGGTAGATCGGACCCTTGTCTTTTGTCGAAAGTTTCCCATTTTCTGTCTGCTCTCCTGCCCGTCTCTGCTTTTTACATCCCTCAAACTGAGTCTTATATGCTGATATCTCCTCCACTTTATTTTTGTCTCCAATTTGTGCTCTACTCAAGTCTACCTTGTCCTCAATGCTGTTCAGTAACAAGACCATCATACTGGAGTATGTACATAATAGTAGTGACACCGTTGAGCAGAGCTAGGACAAATTTCGCTCGTTGGTGCGGAAGTGGCTTTTAAGATTCTCCCTCACATACTCTGACATGAAGGCCTGTGTATGTGCGCACCGCGAGCAATGGATTCTCTAGCTCTCTCTGATCTACTTGCTCCGCTAAGAGATCGTGCTAAAAAATATTGAGAGAAGCGATAAGTCTTTTTTTGCAGTATCTCATAAATAGTGACCCCAAGGTCTACCGCTAATCCTCATAAGGAGCATAACTGAGAAGCTTATCCATGTCGTCTCACGTTTATCTATTCAGTCTATGGACAAACTGCTCCGTCAACTCATTGCCGCCCCAAACCGCCAGATTCTTTCTCACCGTCTCGATCCATTTCACCTTCATCTCTAAAGTGCGCGCCTCTACAACTAAACGGATGAGAGAGCTTTGCAGCTCACATTGCTTGTACCAGGTAGAGGAAAATGCGAGAAGCCATCTGGCTCTCTCTTCACATGAGGAGAGATGGAAGCCTGTAGAGGACAGGTCCCGCATGAGGAGAGGAATATCTTCAATGTCAATATCAAACGCATGGAGGGGAAGAGCATCCGTGGCGTCAGCGATACGAAGCTGACCCGCCTTCTGAATGCAGGCCATGCACTTCTCCTTGTCCTCAGCTGTCTCTAAGTAGACACGGAACTGATGACTTCGCTTCGAAAGAGTTGAGGGCGAAGATGAATCTCTTCGCCCTTTAAAGGCGGAAAAGTTCGTGAGGAGAATATCGAAGAGATTTTCACTACCTGAAGAAGACACGTGATCTCTAATGGCAAGCACCGCATACTTCTCCTCTCTCAGTGAGAGCACGGTCTCATGAGTAGATGATGACCACAAGGCATGAGGCGACATTCTGCCTGAACTCTGGGGAGAGGAAGAAGATGAACCTTCCTCTTCTCGGGGAAGAGTACCGTCAACAGGTGCTCTACTATCCGGTGGGGGGGAGGTGTTTACATCTTCTCCTATCCTAGCACTGTCCACCCTAGAAGATGAGCCTTGCTTTAAGCCGCGAGGTAGGGGAGAGACGGTATCCGTGACCTGAACGGTCATGATCGCCGGCATACTAAGGGAAGCCGGGTGTTCCAGAGGCAAGTAAGGTGGTACCGGAGAAGAGGCAGCGCTAATAGCCTCTGCCTCAGCCTTCGAACGCATCTTCACTACTCGAAGCTCCAAACCCGTCAGCTCAAACTTGAAACTTCCTCTCTCACCCCTTTGCTTCACGACGTCACAGAGTGCATCTGGTCTCAGGGCGTCTGGGGAGAGTGAAGCCTCATCTCTCTCCTTGGAAGGAAAATCAAACTCGAACACGGCCGAGAGAGGGTAGTGGTCAGATAAATCTCTGCAGCCCATCCCGTTGAAAACAAAGTCTTCCGGGCCAAAGATAGGCGCATATGAGCATTGAGAGCGTTTGGGAAGGAGGTGGGAAGTTGAATAGAGAATGTAATCTAAGTCTTCCTGCACTCCAGCTGAGCTGACCGTTCCGCGACACTAGTTGAAAAAAGGGTGCACATGACGATGAGTAATAGTGAAAAAGAGAGCGTTCTGAAGCTACAGAGCCCACAATGAGCACATAATCCACAGTTTCAGTATGTGTTCCAGGAATGCGAAGGCGGAAGACGACGTTTGAGCATAACTGTTAGTCTTACCAGCGGATTGTTCTCCGGATCGAATGACACTTTTCTCCTAAGATCCCCTTCTCCCTCTACAAAGTCAGGATCGGAAGCTCCAAGCGCCTCTAACACCTCTGAGTACTCTGTCGACTCCGTCCTTAGAAGTCTATCGACATTAAGATCTCCCACAATAAATACAGGTTCCGTTCGAGGGATCTGCTTCTCCTCTATAAATGAGCGAAGAATGCTCACCTGATGATAACGATAGATTAGACCGTAAGGCAACTCAGAGAGAAAATAGCGTACGCATCAAAGAGGGCCGAGCACCAGCGCCTAAGCCTTCTGGATCATACTAAACTTTCAAAAGCGAAAAGCATTCACCTGGAGGCGACGAGTTTTCAGAGCCTCGGGCTTGTTCCACGCCTGCATGTGAGTGCCGAAGACATGGAACAGCCTATTCTCCTTTCTTATTCTTGCGTAGATAATGCCCTTGTCGGCCACTCTATCTTCTAAGGCACAGACTGAGCCATACAACCTTGTATCAGCATATTCTATGGGCCATTTAGAGACAATGACCACGCCGCCATCTAGAATCTTCCTTGGATTCCCTTCTAGGTGCCCTACGACTGGTGTTTCATAAAGAAAGCCTTGCTGCTTCATTCTACGCAGTAGAGTAGGCCGCGATCGACGGCAAAAAGCCTCTTCGAATACTACTACATCCGCTATCGGAAAGCGATGAGAGAGAGCAGGTGGAATCCACTCTGCTCTCTTTGTTTTGAGCGGAGAAGTGCCAGAGAACCGAGAAATCTTGTCGGGAAGCATCCAAACATTGTAGTTAACAATAGAGAAAATGCATTGTAGAGGATGAAGGACTGGTGGGGGCGCGAGAGGTCGGAAAACATGCCTAAGCAGAAATGTCCCGGGGGTATTGGCTGTGGCCGTGCTAATATAAAGATTGGAGTCGTACATCTTCCTCGATCTTCCCTTGATGCCCCAAAAGGCCCCCCAATGTCCAGCTCCTGAATCGCTCCCTTTGTCTCCTTGGTGATGCACCTCAATCCAAACTGCATCATTATAACGTACGGATGTGCTCTCGCGGTGGTCATCGAGCTGAATTGAAGCTTTGACCAAACGAAAGAGAGATGGAGGGTCTTCCTTAGAGGCAGAAACGAAGCCGTCGCCGTTATGTACGAGAAAGTGACCACTGGCCAAGCGAAGGCGGAAAGGATCGCCATACATAACCATTGTGGAGTGCCGGCACTGCAAAGAAAAAGGAAGCGAGAGCGGCAATGTTGGAGCCGTGGCGGAGTAAGTCGTTAGCCTTCTGTGCTAATGAGCGAGCCTTAGGGAAAAGAGGATTGTAATGCGAACCGACACACAAGAAACAATGTAGCAGATCTAATTCGGCGTATCATACATGCACATAAAAGCCAAGTTGGGACAGGGAGAGCATAAGAAAAGTGAAGAGAAAATAAAAGACAAGGTATCTCGGCAGGGGGCACGGCTGGCGAGCGGGACCTCTCCGGATACCAGATAGAGAGAGTGGGCCCTTCTCTAAATACAGATAACAGAGATGTGTAGAACTAGAAAATTTGAGCGTATAATTTTCAGGAAACAGTCATGTGCGCAACCGCCACTGACCTCTTCATAGGGGTACGTGATTGTCAGCACTTCTCGATTCACTTGGGCATGGGTCAGCACTAGTTTGCGGCCAGAAGAGAGAGAAAAAGAAAACCGCTGCCTGGCAGACGTTGAGACCCATCGGCCACAGCCCTGTAGGCAAAAACTGTCCCCATAGGCCAGAATGGAGCTAGAACCGAGGGCTAAAGGAGGGAGCTGAGACTCTCTTGTAGGCAGCTCAGGGTAAGGCAAGAGAGGCTCCTCTTCAACACTTTCATTCTCCTCCTCTGTCTCTTCCAGCTCAAGCTGACCAATAGATAAGCCTTTGATGTCTTCCTCTAATAGTCTTAGACAATCTGGTATAAGAGGGCGGTAATAGCAGGTACATGAATACACTAAAGATCAACTATTGGCACCAGAAGGTAAAGCAGACAGAACTCATCAATAGAGTGCCATGGACTAGGGAGCAGGTGGGGGACAATGATAGAATCGAAGTAGGAAATGAGTCATGTGGCGACAATCACCTGCTAGGGCAGAGGCCGTCACCTTGCCCTGTATAACGCACAAAATTTCCGTGATCCAAACCATCATCGTAGGACCATCGGGAGCGCGAAGCGCCACGCTCTCATGTGCCGCTTGTCCTGTCCGTCCGTTCTCTCCGTGGTCTCTCCTATCAGGCTCTTCCCCCTCTTTCCAGAGTAGGAAGAGATAGCTCTCCATGTCCTCCACTCTAGGCTTTTTCCCCTTGCAGCTCCATCGTCTCTCAGCGTTAGCTGTGTATCGTTCTTTGTGAGCATATAACATGCCCGACTTCCCAAGCCGCATCCAGTATAGCAGCCACTTTTTCCCCACTTTTGCATGCAGAGGACCCTCATACGCCAGCTCTGAGCCCTGACGACGGAGAGAGGATATCGAGAGCGAAGGAGGGGGAGAGGATATCGAGAGCGAAGGAGGGGGAGAGAAAAGGGACGATGAGTGGATCACAGGGAAGAGCTCGGTGACGTGTGAGGCCACGACAAGAGAGGAGCTCGTGCCAACCAGCTGGAGGTTTGAAGTGTCATACCACCTAGCACACCCCATTGGAAAGATATAGCAACTCCTAATGCCCCTCACATTCCTAGCTCTCACTCACTATCTCGTGATAGTTTCATCGCCTCCTCAGATCCCTAACTTCATTGCTAGCTCTTATCAGCGGCATAGAGTCGCAAGCTAGACTAACATGGGCACTTCGTCCCTCTATTCTGTGTTCTCGTACCTCTTCTTTGTCCACCTCAGCATCATTTTCCTTGTGATAAAGCGTAAAGGACAGAATGGGTCTCAGCTGTTCTACCGCACGCCCATCTACATCTTCAGTCTATCGCAGTTCAAAAGAAGAAGTGTCATGAAAAAGAAAGAAGCAGAAAGATCATTAGGCAAAGTCTGCAAAGTTGACGGCAATGCAATGGGAGGATATGATTGAGGAAATATAGGCAAGCATGCAATTGAATATCTGCATCCGGAGACAGGTGAGACTGGCTGCCACAAGGCGCTTTACCTCTTCAGAGCTCTTAGACGAGTCTCCCAGTTCCGCACTATCAAGGTCTACTCCGTCCGTCACTAGGGGCGGACAGACACATCATATTTGGCAAGAACAAGAAAGAAGAGAAAAGGAATAGGGTTAGTCAATACTGCTAGGCCTTCAAGATGAGGAAGAGACAGCAGACGAACCTAGCAGGGCGCGTCGACATCTAGCGAATTATAAGGTGCTGTCATTGGAAAAGGGAGAAGAAGATAAAGAGCGAGGAAGAGAGAGAGAGAGAGACATAGAAGGCGAAAGTAAAAGTGAGCAAGCAAACCATATTCATCTGAATCGAGTTGATGTCGCTGCGCGGCTCCCTCTGCTGCAAGTAAGGGGCTTGGCAGACTGCTTGCGGTGGCATCTGTCGTCTCCTGGTGCTCCTTTGGCCATTCTGATGAGTCCTTCATACTACTTAAAGACTCAGGTCACGGAGAATCCTGCGACTGGAAGAGAATACTACGAACCCGCGGCGGAGGAGCAAGGCCGTTACCGAGAGCCGACAGATGACGGACACACCGAACCACCAAGACGCTACGGACTGAATGGCATTTCCTTTCTTCGTGCGGTACTTCCACGACCAGTCGTAACTGAAATCGGCGAGAGAAGAATCAGGTGGAAGATAGAGAGAGATGGTTAAGAGAGGACTCGAGGATGGAGAAGGAACAGAACAGGGAGAGGAAAAGAGAAACACACGCAGTGTCAAAGGTGCCAAAGGCTCAGGCTTGAAGAGCAAGCCATGGTATCGCTGAGCTGAGATCTTGGGCTTCTCATGCCAAAGAGATCTGTCGAGCAGGGTAGGCAGGGCACACAGCGAACGGTGTAGAGTCAGAACGGGGCAGAGAGAAGCTGGCACAGAGCTCCAAGTGCAGAGATGCAGAGATGCTGACAGCAACGAAGACACGGCTCTAACTCTTAAAGAGTGAAAGGGGAGACAGAAATAGCTAAAGCGAGAAAGATTGGAAGGAGATATGAGATGTCTTGTGTGAATAGGCTTTAAAATGAGAGGTAACAGGAGGAAGAGGGACAAATGCAGGAGCCAGAGCGTGGGTGAGAGAGAGAAAGTGGGTAAAGAGATAGAGAGACATCATGGTCGGAACTAGATTCTTGACCAAGTGAAGAGAGATGTGGCCGATGAATATTTCAACTCCATTAATACTTCCGAAAGTTATATGCAATAAAGGATAGGCAAACCAGCAAATAGAGGCTGTAAGGTTTCAATTACGAAATATTTCATGAAGTGGCATCGCTGTTTCTGACACATCAACTTCGAGTTCAGCGCCTGCCGCTGCTTACAGTTCTTCAACTAAGAAGGTCTAGGACATGACAGCAGGGCAATCAGAGGCAGCAATGTGCTGACAGTGAAGCTTGGAGACTCGACCTTCGTCTGGTGCAAGACGCCATCAGAAAGCTTCTAACGTTTCCTTCACACGTAAGGAGTGTACATTAGCCGCTAAAGTATATCTGAGCTACCGTTGCTCTCTCGCAGTGGGATATGCATCCTGTAAATATGGGACTGTCACGCACGGCGGACAGAGCTGACAACTAGCGTCTAGCGTCCCTTCCCCCATCATTAGAGTCGCCATATATGTTTGGATCTATATACCACGATCTCGGTTTTGAGGAAGTTTGATATTGTTCAAGAATGTGATGGAGGCCAAGCTCAAGTAGCATGGCAGTACTAATCCTTTATTAGATCCGTAACACTTTTCCTTCAGGGAGTGATAGGTGTAGGTAGTGAGAAGTCGATCATAACCTTTGTACAGTTCTCTTTCTTTTTATGAAAGAGCTCATAGGCCCTTGGCGCTTGGTCTATACTCACTCGATGACTTACGATTCCTGAGAAATCGTAGCGCTTGCTCTTTATGATGTCAAGGCACTTCTCCATGTAGAAGCGCGCAGGGCATCTTCCCGTTCGGAAAGTGATGTTCTTGTCATAGAAGGAGGAAGGAGGGAAAGGAAGAGTCTCCTCCGTGTTAACGCCCACAGAGGACAGACTGCCTCCAGGTCGAAGAAGAGAAAAGGCAAGACCGATGGCAGAAGAGCTGCCCACAGCTTCCATCACTCCGTCCGCTCCCCTCCCATCTGTAGCTTCTTTTACAACTTCAAGGGGATCAGAGAGAGTATAAGAAATGGCACGGGCACCAAGAGATTCTGCAAGGGCGAGCCTCTCGGGTAGGCTGTCGATAGCGTAGATTCTCTCGGCACCAAGCTCTTTCGCCCCAATAATCGCCATCAATCCGACGGGGCCGCACCCCACCACGACATACTAATGAAGTAAGGGGCGTAATTTGCGGGAGGACAGTTAACAAGGGATAGTGTGAAACGTTACATCGCGGCATCACATGGTAAGAACTGAAGACAACAAGACAGATCGTTTAGGTCGTCAAAGTGCTAGACGCAGAGGTGCGGAAAATTCTTCAGGATCCGGGCGCAGATGCTCTAAGTAAAAGGGAAAGCCATCACCCTTTTTTCAGAAAAACTATCAACAGGCGGAAGATCTGGGCGTCTCTGCTACCGACGCAAGGAACAGCGTAGCTCAGTACTCACCACTCCTTCTGGTCTATCGGTTTCGATGCCTGCGCCTCTCGCACAATGGTATCTGGTGGTAAAGGGCAAGGTGAGGAGGAGTCAGGAGGCAGTAGACATACGGTGCGGCTAGTAGGCGTACCCGGTGGGAAGAATATCTCCTAGAAAGAGAGCCTCCTCTGTCGTCAATTCCTCTGGGATTGGAAGAAGAGTGCTTTCAGCTAGAGGAACCCGGACAAACTCAGCTTGTGTTCCGTGTAGGCCTTGCCCATTCTCCCTCCAACCAAAAAGCTACGGCTTCCGGTTAGCAGCCAGCATATTGGAGCTGAGAAAATGCAATCTCGGCTCGAAGAAGATAGGGATCGAGAGAAAATAAACAGAAGGTATAGATTCCAGCAAGAGTGTTGAGCAGCTTAATCACGACTAGAGGAGAACACAATGGCCCGAAAGTGACGACAGTGTGCCAGGAGCACACAACCGTCACATCAGTGCGGCTCTTGCTTAGGTGCTTGCGCGGGCATACATGGAGGAAGCTAGGAGAGCGCAAGGAGAGATAGAAATATTCGAGGTGTACTTGCAGGCTACCTGGCCAGATTCACAGCGGCAGGTGAGTCCTCTCTTGCAATAGAAGCAGTGGCCACAGGAGGTGGTAAAGGGAGAAGCAACACGATCTCCGACCTATGGCTTCCAGCAGAAGAGTCATTTTGTCAGCATGACATCATTGCCTCATTCTTTTCTCCTCAGAGTCACTCGCCCTTACCCATTCCTCTCGGATTCTACACTTCTGCACTTGTCCCCTTGCACATTGCATAACAGTCACCGTGGCTACCTCTTCTAAACTTCGTTCCCACTTTGATGCCAGTCTTCTCCTGTTACTTCCTCCTGTTCTATGTGCCACTCTGTCTCCCCAACGTCCCTCCTTCTTCCTCCCACATCTTTTTCCATCTCGACTCTCTGCATCTTGATATCATAAGCTTCTGGTTCAACGCCTGGACGCCATTACCTTGAGCCGAGTGGCGCTAGTTCCAACTTTCCACACCCTTCCGACAAATTCATGGCCCATCACCGTGCCGACCTCCAGTCCCTTCTCTCTCTCTGTGTAGGGATGGAGATCACTGCCACAGATTCCTGCAGCTTCCACCTTCACGATGTAATCAGATGGAGAGGAGAGTTCAGGGATCGGAAGATGGTCAACAGAAAGTTGCTCTTTGCCCCGGAAGCAGAGCCCTTTCATCAACCCTGAAGATGCCATCTTCCTCGAACCAGATGAGTAGAGCAGTTGATTGAACGCGTTGAAGAGTTTTGTCAATAATGCAAGTCCTGCCGGCTGAGAGGCATAGGGGAGCTAGAGAACGTAGAGATAAGACAGAGAGAGAGACAGCAGAAGAGGCGAGAGTTACGGAGGGTGCGCTTAGAGACAGAGATGTTGGGACAGAGAGGGAGAGAGAGATGGAGAGGGCTCTAAGCTGGTGCGGCAAAGGAACAAAGGACAGGAAGGGTTTCGAAAGATCAGAACACTCCTCTCTCTCACACCATATTTCAATTAAGGGCATCAGAGATTCCATATAACATCTGGAAAAAGGCTATTGATCGGGAATATAGCAGCTGGAGTGCCTGAAGTGGCTGAACAGCTTCAACATCAGGCTCTGGAGAGCTGGCAAGCAACCAGACAGCGACATCAGCCGTCTGCTACTCGGCTTAACAGCTTATTGTCGCTGTCAGCGTCCTGCCCCTCAGCAGCAGCACTTCGGTAGTAGCAATGGCCTCGCGGCGCTTCACCTAGTCAATAAAGGAGGTGGGGCACAACGCTCTTAATATTGCCCAAGTACCTAGGATCTATTAGGCACCTTCATCTTGTCTTTTCTGGATTGGACTTCCCTAGAGTTTCAGAACGAAAATGTTAAGGAGAGGCCTTGATCGGTTGCTGATTACTGGGGGAAGAAGGCTTCTTGTCTCTCCTGCAGCGAGCGCAAGAGGTCTTCACACTGGATTGGATGACGAAAGGAGAGAAGTCGAGCGGATTCGAGAAGAGTTGAGATCGTTAGGCAGTGGCAAAGTAACTCTGCAGCTTGATCTTCAGCTGGAAGGAGAGAAGGCGGCGGAGTATAATGGAAGAAAAAGTGCCATTGCGCTAATCACAGTAAGCAATCCTGAGAGGAAGAATGCACTAAGCGGGAAGATGATGGCTGAGCTCAGTGATTGCGTAGACTCTCTCTCTTCATGGCCAGGTTGCTGTGTGATCCTGACTGGTGAAGGTAGTAGCTTTTGCAGCGGTGCGGACCTTGGAGTGGCGAGAGAAAGACTGAACACTAAGGAAGCGGGACGAGATATGTGCCTTCTCATGACCAACACACTGACCAGATTAAGACAGGTTAGCCCCGGATTGCCTGGAGAACGCTCTTTGGGAAAGTATCTGTTTCTCTCTGTCTCTCTACTCGTCACTCACTCTCTGTCTTTTTGATGGTGACTACCTGCAAACTTGGGTTCGCCTCAGTCACGTCCTTATATACAACTCTCCCTCCTCCAAGTTGCACTGTAGCCCACCGTAGCGTCGGCTCTGCCTTAAACCCCATTGCACTCCATATCGTCCTGGTCGTTGACATCGCCTCTCCTCTTGGCTTGACGCCCGCACAGCTTCCCATCATCAGTATTGCTGCCATCGAAGGGCCTGCCATTGGGGGCGGCGCAGAGCTTTCAACAGCTTGTGACCATCGTATCTTATCGCGGTCTGCCAAAGTCCAGTTTGTACATGTCCGCATGGGGGTCTCACCGGGCTGGGGAGGCGGAGGTCGACTGTCTCTTCTAGTGGGTAGACAGAGAGCGCTTAGAATGATCGGGACCGCGGAGCCTCTGGCTGGCCAGCTGGCGCTTGAGACGGGCTTTGCGGATGGCTTGGTGGACGAGGGAGAGGCATTAGAAGAATCACTAAAGTTAGCCAAGAGTTATGCAGCTGGGGCGCCAGGTCACCATTTTTCTTCTCTCTCAGGCTCTTTATGACTCCGCTTATAGCAATCTTGCCTTTCCACTACCCTTGCCGATTGGCCATACCCTCTCCCATCTTTGCTGCTTCTATCTATGATGTGACGACAACTAACGTCCGCTGTTATCAACAGACGCTGTGAGATCGGTAAAACGTGCGATCGCAGCGTCGGACGACCTTTCTTTGATGGAGGCCCTGAAGCATGAACGTGAAGCCTTTGCCTCAGTCTGGGGCGGGCCATCCAACCTTGCCGCGTTACACGGCAGAAAGGGAGGGAGGAGATGACAATAGGCATACCCATTTTTCTTACAGGCTTGGGGTTGATGATGCTCACGAATAAACAGAATGAAGGGGGAAAGAAAGCATCGGTGTATGCGACTTTGAAACCGATAGACTCTTGTGGCATAGTGAATAGCCACTAGTTGCGCTGCTTGCTAATGATTTACCTTGCCATATGCCAACTTTATATGGACGACTCTGCCATCAAGTGCTGGAGATGACCAGCTTCTTTTTCTAGCAGCTCCTGGTAGGTCCCGCTGTCAATGATTCTTCCTTCTTTTATGATAAAGATTACGTCCGCCTTCTTAATCGTTGTTGAGCGATGGGCAATGACCAGCACTGCTCGTTTCCTTTCTCTAATAACCCTGTCTAGTGCATCTTGCACTAAACGTTCGTTTTCTCCATCCAAACTGCTTGTCGCCTCATCGAAAAGGAGGATCTGCGGATTTTTGAGAACAGCGCGCGCGATAGCAATTCGTTGTTTCTACAAATCAAGGATGATCAGAACACGTGTCGGTCACATGATTGTGACAGGTTCAGCTTTGGAGCCTGGGATTGTATAGCGTGCGAAGAGGACTGAAGATAGATGCGGAAGAAGAGGTGAGGTAGTGCTCTGGTACAATGAAAGATTAAGCAGAAGTGGGTAGTCGCTCTGACCTCCAGAGCGTGAAGAGACAAAAACGTGCAATACGTTGAAGGAGCTTTCCGCTACCTGGCCTCCTGAGAGCTGCAATCCTCTCTCTCCAACTTCCGTTTCGTATCCATTTGGCAGCTCTTGAATGAAGTCATGCGCGTTAGCCTGTTTAGCAGCCTTCTCTACGTCCTCCTTGGAAGCGGAGGGATGGCCATAAAGGATATTCTCGTAGATTGTACCAAAGAAGAGTGCTGGCTCCTGCATAAAGAGGTACGATGAGGAAGGTAAAGTGGCAAGCCGATGTTGAGCAAGATGATGAAAAGAGTAGAAAGAGTAGACGCTACTGCCAGGGGCACAGACCGCGGGTTGCTAACAGTACTCCCGTAGTAGCTCGTCTAGACTGATAGCCGGTGGAAAGACCCATAACATGCACAGTCGCCAAAACCCGTCGTTTCTATTCACCTGTTCCTTCCACTCTAGTCTTTGCCCTCATCAATCTCTGTCTTTCTCACAACTCACCTGGCTGACCACGCCTATCTGGTCCATGTACCAGCTCCTATCAAGAGTACTTATCTCGACGTCGTTCATAAGAATGCTGCCCTCAGAAGGTTCGTATAGCTGAGTAAGAAGCTTAGCAACTGTCGACTTTCCAGCGCCACTGGGGCCTACCAGGGCCACGACTCTGCCAGGAAGGAGCTTAAAGCTGACATTATCTAGAGCTTTCAGCCCTCTTCTTGTCTGGTAAGAGAAGGAGACATATTTGAACTCAAGCGACAGAGCAGGAGAAGAAGTCTTGCCGAGTTCCGCTGATACGGACTCTGTTGAGAGTATTCTGCCCTCTCCCTTCTTACTTTTCGGTCGCATTTCTAGGATAGAGAAGAGCTCCTCACTGCAGCCCAGTACTCTCTTAACATCGCCATAGCTTCTTCCTAAACCCGCAAACCCCACTCCAACCATGACGGAGTACATAGCAAAGGATGTTAAGGTGCCCACTGTCAGGCTCCCACTATTCACCAGCCTGGATCCAGTGAATAAGACAGCCAAAAACGACGAGTTCACTGTGAAGTTTAGCGACGACAAAAAGACTCCTTCCATCGTCTTCCACCTTCTCGCTATGGCTGAACTTTGCTCTATCAAGCGAGAGAAGGTTCTGCACTCGTCGTTCTCTCTGGCAAACATTTTCACTGTTTGGATGTTTGCTATCTTCTCCTGAGCAAAGGCAGCAGTCGCAGCCACTTGATTCTGATAACGCTTGGACATTCTGCTCACTCTCTTACCATAGAGAGCAGCCGCAGAGCCGAGGAAAGGAACAAGCGAAATAGTGACAAGAGTGAGACGCGGAGAAAGAAGGAGAAGCATCACTGTTGCCCCTATGGCGGAATTGAGTCCTCTTATGATTCCTGTAGCATAGCTTGTGATAGAATGAGAGAGTACGTCCACATCGGCAGATATTCGAGAAACCAGCTCTCCTGACTTTCGCGCTGCCAAGATGAAAGGGAAATGAGAGGACAAGAAGAGGGAAATAGAGCTATCAGAAATCTACGAGGACCTAGGTCAATTGGACCGAGCTTTTGCCCCACGGGAAAAACGAAGTCTAGGAGGTGGAAAGTTCGGAGAAACCTGCGACTCCTGAGAGTCGGGATCAAAAGCAAGACGGTAGCATGATAGCAATTTCTGGTACCAGCAAAGAGAGAGACGAAGGTTGCTTTTTTGAGGCACGATTAGAGAGCGAACAGGGCAACGGTTACGAGAGCACAGAGAGAGCGACGAGTAACGAGGGGTGGACGGAGCACTCAGACCAATTCTATGGGGAGGAGAAGGACAACTCACTTTCAAAGAACTTCATCTCTTGGTGCACAATGGATTGGAACAACTTCGTGCGCAGCTTAGAGGCCACCCTCTCCGTCACCATTCCTAAGCTAGAGACGCGAACGTAGGAGGCAGCAGCACCCAAGGCAAACACCCCCGTGGCAGCGATGAAAAAGCGTGATGGTGCCAGTCCGCTCGGGTCTTTTCCCGTGGCTATATCGATCGCTTTTCCCATAATGCGAGGGAAGCTTAGATTTGTTATGCTGTTCACCATCAGGGCAAGGCCACCAACAAGCAGGTGAGTTGTTTCTCCCTTGAGCGTGGCAAGAACCCGGAGAAAAATGTCCGAAGAACTTAGAGCTCCCGATGCGGTGGGGGTGCCTGAGCAAAGACGCGAATAACGGACAGCGGACTTAGTCAAGGGATCAGGCTGGGGACCGCCGAGACGCAGAGAAAATGAGGAGCACGGTAGAGTACGTCCGAGGAGACCAAGCTAGATGTCTGTCTGGGAAGTGTCGGCTGAAGTTAGAACTCCTAAACGCTAAGGTGCTGACTATCGGAGCAGACTAAAGAGATTTATTGGTGGTCTGTCCGCGCATCGAGGTGGTTGGGGGTTACTTACTCTCTGATTCATCGTCCTGCGCTGCCATCTTCAACTAATTCACAAGACCAGTGGTTCTGACTAGCGCTCTATTGCGGGTTGTTATCCGTCGGCTCTCAGGGAATGCTGCTCTTGGAAGTGTAGCCTCCTACGTGCGGAGCTACATGCAGGTTCTAGGAGGTAGAGGTAACTGCACTACCTGCTCCATGGATCTCTGGACGTACGTCCTCATTGCGCTTTCGTAAGGTTGGTTTGTTCTGAACTTTCGTCTAAGAGAAAAAGACGATCATAATTTACAATCTGCGCATTCTTGACAGAGTTTTGATTAAAAAAGCTGTAGAGAGGAAGCCATTTGAGAAGGGCTGCCTCAGTCCCAACAAGAACAATCTTTGCATATTGTCAAAATACTATTGGCTTTACTGCGAAAAAAGCCAAAGATGTCAAGAAATCTTCAAAATCCAAAGCACGGTCGAGCACTCTGGATGACTGATGAAGATCTCCTCCTCCCAGAGATTATGGGCTTCATCGACGTCCTAGCACCATTCTCCAGCTTCCACAAGAGAGCTTGTCTGAGTGATGAGGTCAAGAGTCACTTTTTATCGGGCAAAGATATGGCTGACAGGTTAGGGCTAACATGGTTGATGGAGGATCAGAAGCAATGCACTTGGTCCTTGAAGGCAACCAGCGTAGTTGCCGTCTAACGCAGGCCAAAGGAATAGACGTTGTTAAACAAGCTTCACATGGCTGGCTTGGCCCTTCTTGGTGACACCTATCCCTGTAAGAATTGCAATTCCCTTTATAGCTGATGATGGTGTGCGGTGGAGATGTTCCCAACTGGCTTGCAGGACAAACCTTGATCACATTCCTCCCTACAATCCTGAGAGTCATCTCTGAGCTTAATTGTTTGGACGTCCCCGATCCGCAAGCATATTAGATCACCGCTTGGCGAGTGAGGAGTCGTCTCAAGAACTCCCTCGTTCATGCAGTCCACCCATCGTGCCCCTGTCCTACTAAGCTGCTGCATTCTTATGCAGAGATGCTTACGCATAGAACGATCATCGGTGATAGAGGTCTTGGGACAAACCACGCCTGAGCCTTACTGAACCAGTCGGGTGGATGATCGTTGTCCTAGAGGAGCTCTCACACACCCATCCAGCAGCTCATACTGCTCGGGATGAAGGCTAACATCATTCAACCAGTCATTCACGTTGCCCATGCCTGCGCCGCTCCCCCTTCCGAAACTGTCTCGCGCAGGAATTCTCAAGCACTCGGCCCATAACCTCGCGTACGGTACCAACTCGTCGTATTGGGAACGTGGAGAGAGAGAGGATAAACGGATAATAGAGGCGGGATACGTATGACAGATTCGAGAAGCGAAGGAGGGAAATCCTTCTCGTCCTCCTACTCAAGCTGCGCGGTCGTTGATCGCTTTGGCGGTGACATGGGCCACAGCGCTTTAAACCGAACGGCATCTTTTCTCCGACCTCATGTTGTAAAGCACTGCGCCGTGTGCAGCTGCCATGCGGAGGCTCCCTATCTATCTATCCCACATGACAGAGCATCCGGACGTCCTAGAGTTGTCCGTAGATTTGAGGCGCTGGTTTTGTCTTGGATGGCCAACTATCGACAAGTCGCGTCAGAATTGCTGCGAAAAACATTGAGCTCGTGAAGCTTGGGTGTGGCAGGTACAGTTGCACAGTTAGCACCAGCCCTATCTCACTATGGAAGTGCCAACCTCTAAACCGCCCACTTCAGCCAGAGAGTCTCTACTCTCGCTACGCTTTATGGATGCACCCAAATTCTACGGAGAGAATTATCTTCTTCTATCGTGCGTACTGAGAAAGGTGTGGTGGTTTGATTGGTGAGGATGGGATGATCCATAACGCCGATCGACAATATCAACAGGAGTCCATTTCCCCTCCTAAGTTTGAAGGCGTACACTTAGACGGAGCACGTCGACGGCAGACAGTAGGAGCACACCCAATCTCCGTGAGGTTGAAGCGGCAACTCTTAGATTTGCGTTCCCGTCTTATCGATAATGGCTGTACACACTGCTGAGGGGCAGGTCCTCATAAGCCTTTTGGTTGGCGACAGACTTATCCTGACTCTAGCTGTACAGCAAGCTCCTTTCCGTACTCCTGGCCTGCCTTTGCGATGCTGAATGAACCGTCGGTCGTTAACAGATGTCGTCTATATTATAGGTATCCATACAGAAAGACTTATGCTTTTGCAGCAGCAGCAAAAGAGGAAAGGCTTGTCGATCAGCGAAGAGAAACCATAAAAGAAGATGAAGGCTTGTACAAAGTGATAGGAGAAGGAACAGACAAAAGGGGAAAATATAGCGAGCACGAAGGGAAGGCATGACCAGCTGCGGCCTAAGAGGATGATCCCTTCCTGATCTTTTGAGCTAGTTTCTCCAGTTTACTTTCTAGCCTCTCTCTTTGTGTTTCTAGCTCAGACAGCTGCATCTCGTCAGCCTGTTCCTGGGCACGTGCTGGGTTTTAAGACGACCCGAGAAAAAGAATGTGAGGAGGGAACCCGGCAGCACGTCGCTTGTGTCCATAATTTACCTTCAGCCAGCAGCTCTTCAAGCTTTGCTGTCCTTCTCTTCTCTTCAGCCACTCTTCGGTTTAGCTCTTGGCGCTTCTCCTCTATGTCTTGGGTGTCATCGGACTAGTAAAGAAGGCGAACAAGATGGCAAGCATATTAGGCTTGAAAGGAAACGTAGCAAACGACCACCTTAACATCAGGGTGGGCACGAAATGGCAGGGACTTCGGGACAGGCCACCATACACAGGAGCCAGGACAGCGAGAAAGCTTGACACAATATTACAGCAAGCACGTAGAAAGCAACGCACCAAAGCTTCTTTTGCTTAAGCCTTTTGATGAAGAGAGATAGTGAGCGCCAGAGTGGAGAACAGGACGGAACAGATCGAACAAACACTGGTGAGAGGAAGCGCGCAAGTCACCTTGGACCATCTCCATTCAGGCCTCTCCTGCAAATAGTCCAGTACACCGCTAGAAGCAACTACTGAGGTGATTGCATCGACATTCTTTTCCGCCTTCTCCATTAGTTCAATAAAGTGCTGATAATAAAACGAAGCAGGTGGATGAGTGTCCGGATGTCGATGGGACGTACATGGACCTATGGATGGATGGGACGAGCTGGAAGGAGACAAGGGATATTTCCTCACTTGCCTTGATCTGCGCTGCCTTTCTGGCTTCTTCCTTCTCGAGATCCAGAATCCGCGTCATAACGCTATCTGAAATAAAAAAAGCACCGAGCGCTTCTAATAGCTAACACATCCGAGTAAGACAAAGATAGTGAGTCGGACAAGGACCATGGATGTTAAGAGGGATGGGGGAGCACCGAGCCCCTGTGTGACCGTAGTCAACGGTGCCGTGCCCAGAGTTAATAAACAGATTATGATCAGAGCCGCAAAAACGTGAATTTGAACCATGAGCACCTAGTAAGGCCCAAGGCTACACGTCGCACCCGACACAGAGAACTACAGGGAGAAATGACAAGGGAGGATGGGACAGCAGAAAGTAACACCTAGCAGGGAGCACACCTCTGAGTGGAAGTCTGGGCCCACGTCCATGTCCATAATAGCTTTCCGCCCAGCCATGGTTTCCTTCGTTATAGTCGTATAATACTGGATGTCGTCTATTGATTTTACAAGCCTCTCCAACTCATTCGATGAGTCTTTTCCTGTCATTCAAAGAAGAAGAAACACATAGAGTAGGTTAATAAAGGTATGAGTTCAGCGCAACTAGCCAAAGGCCCGGAGTGCAGATCTGCAGGAAACCAGATCTTTTTTTTTATGCTGGTTGGTGTCGGTGGTGAACTGGAGAATAACTGTAAGGGGGTTCACTGACTGTTATACCTTTTGACTTTCTCTTCTCGCCCACTTGGAGGCTTCTGCTTCCCTTCCCAGCTCGATGCTTATCCTCATCGCTATCCTCTTGGCGGGACTGATGGCCACATAGTGCAGTTTCATTTCACAAGCGCAAGAAAGATGCCCAGCAGGAGAAGTTAGACAGCTGGATGATATGGGTAGTGACGATTGGAAGACTCCATCACAACTCCACCCCTTAACACTATGGATAAGAGAGTTATCTAAAGAAGAACTTGGACGAGTGGTATCGTGACTATCTTGCTGAAAAGAAAGGTACCTCTTCTGCTTCCCTTGATTTCGCGGCAGCCGCCCTTGCTGCGCGTGCCTGAGCTGAGCCCGCCTCGAGAATCCTATATTCTATTGCCTTCACCGCATTATCTGCTTCTAATAGCAACGCGTTGAACCGCTGCAGTCAGAGGAGTAAGTCTACCCACCGTGACTGAGCGGAGGAGCAGGAGGTGGTGGGCGAGCACTCACACCACGGTATATTTTTCTTAGGGGTAAAAAATCTCCAGACACGTGGCAGCAAATGAGTGGCGCAAGTATTTACCGAGTTCTGTGCAGCGATCGTGTTCGCTTCTTCCTCGCACTTTCGTATGTAGGTCACACAATCGCTTGGTAATTCTTCCGGAAGTCGTCGGTGCGTGAACTGGGAAAAGCAGCATAAATACATATTAAAAACGGTTAGTGCTCAGGTATCTCGCATCGTGGCCTCTTAAGCGAGCTGCGCAAGAGAAAGATTCGAAATGGCTGCCAAAGCGAGTTGTTGGCTGCCAAAGCGAGTTGTTGGTCAACTCCATACTTTAGACAGAAAAAGACCCTTACAGGTGATAGCAGAATAGGCTCTGGTTGTTGCGAAAATATTGCCTTCCGAGTCTCTAGTTTCTCTCTCAGGTCCCGCAGCTTATCGTGCACCTCCTCCAGCGTTTCTCCTTCATTCCCTAACAAGGACACAGCAGTATGGCCCCGCGCTACAGCAGGATGATAGCCAATAAGACAAGAAATTAGGGACATCGCTAACGTTACACGGCAGTCCGATTCCTTGTGTCGATTGAATTTCCTATTCACCTTCGGCCAGTAGCTCCTCGAGATCCCGAGTTCTTCTCCGCTCTACACTAAGCCGCCTCTCTAGCTCCTGTTTTTCGCCCTCGAGCCCTTGGGCTTTAGCGTGTAGTGCCGCCAACTCCTGAAGGAAGCAATAGCAGCAAGAAACGAGCAAGGAAATGTCTAAGCTATGAGGCTACAACGCAGTAAGAACCAAAGAAAGATTACTCAAAAAATGAGAAACAACCTTTCGTCTTGCAGCGTTAATCGTACCTGTTCCAGCCCCACTCGATCCCTTTGAAGACTGAGCTGTCCGGCGAGAGCAACTCCTGAGGCACTCATCATTTCCTCTATTGTATTCTCCAGTTCTTTTCTCTCTGCGTGCGTCCTCCCAACCACCGCTTTGGCAGCCGATAGTTCTTTAGCAAGCATATCCACTTGCTCTCGAGATGCCTTCAAGTCATCAGAAAGGAGAAGGATCCTCCGTTCCTGCTCTTGGAACAGTGACATGTAATTTTCCTTGGTTTCTAGGAGCTCCTAATTTGGGCAAAGAGGTGTGAGACAGCGCTTTGAAAAGTAGCCTGATGACATGCGCAGGGTTACACTACTGGTGAGAGATGTAGTGTGACCCTAGAAGCGATAGACACGATGAGGGTAAAACAAAGCTCTTACATCTCTTTGGGCTTTCAGAGCCTTCCGCTCCACATCCTCGACCTCCATTCTCTTGCGGGTGGCCTCCTCTTTAGCTGCCAGCTTTTTGTATGAAACTCGCAGCTCGTCGTATTCTGTAGCTAGCCTATCGTTTTCGGCATTGCTGACAAAGCAGAGAGACATGATTAGATGGTGCAGAATACAGGGCGATAGGAGCTCGTGACATCTTCTTGTGGGGTCTGCAAGAACCAATAGAACAAGCAACAGCGAGGAGAAAAAGAACGATTTTTGAACGAGAACATCTCCTATACAGAACAGAAACCTCTGAGCTACAGAACCTCTGTTCCCCATCCAGTGGTTGACAAAGAAGAACACCTCCTAACTTGATTATGGAGTCTCAGTCTCCACCTTTGGACTTACAACTCTGCCAATTTGGCCTTGTAAGCTTCCTTCTTCTTTGTCATCTCTTCCAGGTCTCGCGCGAGAGATGCTGCCTCCTTCGTAGAATTCTTATAGTCCTGAGAGATGGCCGCGTTGTCTGACGTATGGATTGCCGATAGGCCATCATGGTAGATGAATGATAGCGTGTGAGACAATCAAAGCAGAATATTGAGGTCACTGTCATGTGACATGCTAAGGACAACTAAGTGCCGGGGGAAAAAGGGCAAGCGGTGACAAACCTTCTGAGAGTTTTTGACGGAGCTTTTCACTGGCGGCTAGCTGGCCCCTTAGATCCTCCTCTCTTGCCTCCAGCTTGCTGATCCTTCTTCTTTCCTTCTCCAAGGACTGTGAACACATGTCAGAGCAAGTTCTAGTTTTCACATTGCCGCTTTTACGAACAAGCGATCCTTTTCTCTATACTGTCCTAGATCCAAATAATGCTCTTCCTCTCACTGGGCAAGGACAGTGGCTCTCCGTCTAATTCGAAGCCCCACCTCATGGATAGAGTCAGCCTTGCGATATGCCCGCTGCAGGTCACTGTCTTTTGCATCTAACTTCCGTTGCAAATTGGCATTCTCCTCCATCAGTGCTTTATTAGCGTCTTCACATGATCTCGCTGCAACGTCCTGGACAATGGACGATGCCACAAAGTGTGAAAATTGCTTGAAAACCTCAGACACTGCACGATAGCCTCAAACATCGGATGGAAGGAGATATGAGCGACAGAGGGAGAGAGCTTGAGAACGCGGCTCACCGAGATGGGGATCCATCTCATTTGTTAGGAGTAGCAATTAGAAAAAAGTGCTTGCTTGGCAGAGTTATTAACAAAGTAGCTACAGTTCTGAAAGGCAAAACTTACAGCCCTGTCTGCTTCAAACTGAAGCTCGTCCCTTTCTTTGTCCAACTGGATAAGTCTCTCTCTTTCTTCCCTGAGAGCTTGCTCCTTCTTCTTTAGTTCATTCTGAAGATCGCAAATTTGTTTGCGAAGGGCTTCCACCTACGCAGACAAGTCAAACGCAGCATAAAAGGTCATAAGAGGTTCCGTCAAGCAGAAGTCAACTCGCTGGGAAAACTGTGAGAAGCCCCACAGAGCTAGATGCATCGTCGCACATCCATTTCAGATTAAATCTCCGTAAATGCATGGGATAGGTGAGTAGTGAGAACCTGGCTTTCATGAGAATCCTGCTGCTCTTGTAGCCGATTGAGCTTCCGCATAAGCTGTCCTCTAGTCTGGTCCAATTGGACAAAGAGAGACTTTAGGCGTTCGACCTCTTCGTCTTTTCCCTGAGTGCTGTCCATGCATTTTCTCAGCTCTTCTTCCGCTGCGTGAAGCCTACAGCGATGACGTAGGAGTTAGGGCATACCGAGAGCAGTTACGGTATCGAGAGCTTTATTGTATGTGATCCATTGGCATGGACTTACTTGTCCATCACACTCTTTTGAGCGGCTTTTGCGGATTTGAGTTCGTGCTGCAGCTTGGAGTTCTCATTTTCCATGTTCAGGAGGCGGGATATCCTCACATTCTGGTCCACCTCTAGGGACTGCACCTTGGTCTCGAGAGACTCCGACTAGCCGTGCAGGAGACCATTAGTACATGTTCTTATTTGGCAGCCCAAAAGAAGGAGACGGGGCCAGTGAAATATGGGAATGGTTGTCATAGGACTAAAGGGATAGATACTTAGAAAAGGGATAGATACTTAGAAAAGGGACACAATATTGCTCCTTGCCATACATAGGCTTTGATTTCTATGATTTCCGCAGCTTTCTCTTCAAGGGCAGCAAGTGCCTCCTCACGCTCCTTCCTAAGGGTCAAAAGCTCCGTATACGCTTTCCGAAGGTGCTCTCGGGTTTCTTCTGTCTCACGGTAGACCTCGTTGTCTTCTACAGCCAAAGGACATTCAATCGACGGATAACTGTTACGAAGAACCATCGCGCACAAGCCTAAACCTATTCCCGTGCTTACCGGCCCGACGCCTTAATAGCTCATTTGAAGCCTCATTCTTAGCAGCTCTTTCAACGTATGTCTCCATCCGTTTCCTGTAGACCTCCTCCCTCGTCTCCTGGCCCTAGTTTTAGAATGGTAAAGGTTGAGACAGGGATTAGGGGCGATGGCAAAGGATGAGTGGTGGAGTCTTATGCGAGCTTATTCAAGGTCGAACCTTTTGAAGAAGAACCTTGATTTGATCATCCTTGTTATTCAGCGAGGTCTCCAGGTCACCCAACGTTGCCTAACAGAGGGAAGCAAATCATGGTTTGAGCGGCAGGGTATGTAGCAAATGGCAACGAAAGGCGCCCGATAGATAGAAAACGCAAGCACAGGTATATCTGTCAGAATACAGTGAAGTCACTATCACTCTTGACAATTGTGGTACCTCAAGTCTTCTTCTTGTATCCTCGCTGTCAGCGAGCAACGCCCTATATTCTTGCGCTGTGAATTCCACAATTTAGGAAGTCAGAATGTACCTCTATCTATTGGGGTGTAGGGGGTTGAGAGGTAACGGAGGCATAGGTAGGCCAGACAGTGAAGCAAGGCCACGATAAGTGTGGCACAAACGAGCGTAATGGGCAGGGTGGTGGTTGTGGCGCAGATGTGACGGTGAAATCCCTATCGTGCGAATGCTGTACCGTGAGCCTCAGAGCTTTCCAGATCAGATTGTAACCGATGCACGTCCTGTTGCAATGCGCTCACTTTCCTTTCTAAATCCCGGCAGACGGAAGCCATATGAGAGTATTCTCCACGCTCTCCTTCCAAAAGGCGTTCACGTGACGTCCAAGCTACGTATTGTAGGTGGTGAAAGTGTGTTAAAAGCGATGGGGCTAAGGCAAGGTAAGAAGAGATTGACCTACTCTGGGTGGACGTCAGGTCCAAACTTTCTTGCAAGAAAGAATTCTCCTTCGACAGGCGTTCTACACGCTCCTTTGACCTCTATACATTCAATTAGAGGTACTTTTGATCGCCAGCTAAGTATGCTTCTTATCACCTTCAATTCCATGTGGACAGACGCCAACTCCTAGAGTTATCAAGAGCGAGATAAGCAGGGTCAACAACGCTTGTGAGAATAGCACACAGCATTAGCGGCTCTGTCATTTCATGCCTATGGTACCTTTCGCAGAGCCTCCATCTTGGTGTTTAGCTCTCTTATCATGTCAACGCGGGCGTCCTTTTCCTCTTCTTCCTCCTCAATATCTAACGGGTAGTTTGTTCAGTCTATAGTCACTTTTTCCATGCGATATATCAGGCGCTCTTACTCTTTTCTTCCTCCGATGGCGACCTTGTCGCCATATCCGTCGCTGACGAAGCTCGTTTCTCCAAAGTTCCCACTTTATCCATCAGTATCTCTCTTTGAGCTCCGACTCTGTCTAATTCTCCTAGAACGCTTTCCAATTCTTTCTTTAGCATCTCCTTCTCCTCCCTAAGAGAGTCCGCAGCGTTTCGAAGGCTCTGTATATTAGACGTTGACATGTCTAAATTCTCTTTGTACGTAACCGCGAGTCCCTCCAGCTTGACAGTTTTCTGAAAACAAAGCGGAAAAAGTGGGAGTGATAAGTATGGGCAGTCGGGACACGAACGGACGTTCTGTCCTACCTTCTCCTCCTCAGCCAAGGTCTCCTGGACCTGCGCCAGTCGGTGCTTCAGGTTGTCCACTAATGATTCCAAAGACCTAGTGCGGTGAGTTGGAGGCGGCGCGTATATGTGCGGGGATCACGGGGAAGGGCAAAGATTCGAGAGCTAATGTGAGGCAGATAAAGTCAAGTCCTTTGCAAATAACTTACGCGATCCTTTCCTTCTCAATTTTGTTCAGTTCTTCCTTTCCTAATATCGTGTCGGGATCAAAAGGGTACGTGGCCCAATATACAAGATTTACTATTGCTCACCTCTAATATCTGCTAAGCCGTTGTCGACTCTTGCTCTCGCCAGGTCGCTTTTCAACTTGCTGATCTCCTGCTGGTGTTGCCTGAGCGAATCACACAGAGCCTAGCAGAAGTACGGACTAATTGTCATTATCGGAGCTCAATGTTCTAGCAATGAGATGCGTCACTGTCTCCAGATACCCAATGCCTCCTTCTTCCGTTAGACTCATCCAGTATCCCTCTCTGATAAGCTGGAATTTGCGGCTACCAGCGAAATCCATTTACCTTATTCTCTGTCTCCAGGTAATGGATCACTTGTTGGTTTGATGATGACTCGCCTTCTCGGTTTTGTGTTGAAACACTTTGGTTGCTTTCTGCACTCTTCTGAGTGCTCTTTCCCTGAGTAGATCTCATGGACACTTCACTTTCAGGCAAAGATGGAAGAGTCGGATCTCTGGATGGTACTCGAGTTCCACCTCGGAGCCCCTGTCTTTGGATTCTTCCAGTGAGGTGCCGAACTTCTACTTGAAGCTTCTCATTCTGCTCTCTAAGTTGCCTGTGTGGTAAAGGAAAGTCAGATAAACGCCCCTGCCTAAGGTAAGCTATGGGGTAGCATAGCTCCCAAGTGAAAAGGAGGAAATGGAGTGAATGATTGAGTAATTAGCCCGAGCTCGTTGTTCGTCATCTCACTTCAATTCCTTGATGATGTCGCTATTCTCATATTTGAACTGCCGAAGAGAATCTAACTCTGCGTTCATCTCTGCCATCTCCTGTTCGTTGATTGCAAGCTGCTCCGTCACAAATTCTAATTGCTCCTTCAAGCTTAGAATGCGATCCCGCTGATTATCCTAGTCAAAACGCCATGTCAGTTAGACCGCTAACTCAAGCCTGCTTCAGGCGCTGCAGGAAACACTTTTACGTCTCGTGGTGCTCCGAAGTTCTTACAAACTGGCGACCGTCTAGTCACTCCAGTTCACCTGCTTCGACCCAAGGTGACCATGCTTCCGATATTTTATAACAATCACCGATTATCTCTCTTTTCTTCGTCCGTCACGTTCACAAATGGCGCACTTGTTCTGTAGGTTTGGAGAGCCATCCTTACCAGAGATGTTGACGATGCGACATCAGCCGTGTTCTCAAGTCTATAAATTTCCTTTTCTCTATTTTGAACTTGCGCCGCCAACGTCTCGTTAGAGGCTATCAGCTTCTTGTTCTCCTCTATGAGATCCCGAATCTGCTGGCCCATCTTCGATAGCACTTCAGCTCCCGTGGTCGACAAAAAGGGGACGGAAGGGTCCATTGTAGTGGGTGGCGGTACCCGAGGCTTCGCAAGATCGCTCAGGCTGATTCCCTTCTCAGTATATTCAGTTAGTTTCCGCAGGAGAGGGCAATGCTTCGAGCGCGAATAGGAAGTCTATAATGTTAGCTAGCATGGGGACCCAGACAGAGGACGTCGGAGTTGAGGAAGAAGCTGAAAGGAAAGTAAGGTTGGATAAGAGCTTCGGGAGAATAATGGGCAACGGCGAACCCAAAGGCGTATGCAAAAACGCCGAAGGGACAATGCACCTGGAAAGGAGGATAGCACAATGGGTGATCACAATCTAACCTTTCCTTCCGTTGCCTTTGCCAGCGTGACTTGGTTGGCCTTCACATAGAATGTCGGTATCCCCTTCGTCACGGTCTCAAGCTTGCTTTTCAGTCTTTGCAGCTCTGTCTCCTGTTGTTTAACGATATATTTTTTCTGGTTGCTAACAAAACGTGTCTCTAGTAGTTGCGCTTCCAGTTTCTTCATATCAATCTGTCTCTGCCGTTCTCGAGCGTCGTACTCCTCCGAGAGTTTGATCATGTCAAGATGGAGCTAGATAAAGGGAGTTACACCGCGGGGCAGAGAGAACCAGAGAAAGAGTATATAAACGCTAGCAATATGAGGAGAAGGAACAGCTCGCTAAGACGAGATGCTGACGGACCAACAAATTGCACTATCAGTAAGGCAGAAGGAATAGTAATAGGGCCGCGGTGAGCTCAACGACCTCTGAACAAATATGCGTCCTCGTCCGATGAATGGTGAAACTTTACGTGTCGTTCAGATTGCTTGCGAGCGCACTAAGACCAATTCTTACCGTGTTGATTTCTCTGCGCAGCCTTGCGTTTTCCTTCCGGAGTGGGGCGATTTGATGTCTGAAGTTATTTGCTTCACTTTCAAAGTTCTGGTGCTGTTCGAGGAGTTTCTGATACGACTCGGTGGTGACAACAAGGTCGTTGAGCAGCCTCTCAACTAGCAGGACAGACTCTAGACCGAAGCTCTGAAGGTGGAAAGCCATGTCGATTATCACATGGCAAGTGGCAAGAAGAGCGCAAGACGCCATGAGCCACCTCTCGGGCTGCGTAGGAGGATCTCTGCAAGACTTACCTCATGGTAGTTCATGGCAGCTAGCTTCGTCCTGAGAATGGCTTGCTTTTTGCGAAGCAAGGCCTCTGGAGGCGAGCTCGGATGTCCCATTTCCTGAACCATGGTTCAGGAGAGAGAAAGCTTGGATGCGTGGGTAAAAACCTCACTACACAACAGCTGCTTCTGTAGTCGACCTGAAGCAAGCCACAAGTAAGGCGTGACGCCACTGATAACCAAGCGACATCTAACTGTTATCGTCGTCGAGCGAAGACCAAGCAGGACTGGCCGAAAGGTTCCCTGGTGAGATGAGCAGATACAATGATGACAGACAGGAGTGATGACTATTTTTTGTTTAGATTTCAAGGAACGAAAGGGCCATAGAGAGCTACGCCAGTCGCTCTTCAACAGTCGACTTGGGCACAAGCTCAATAGTGTACAGAACAGCAGCGCAACGCTTCAGCGCACCCATCATCACGCCACCGCGAGGCAGGAGCAGCAGCAGGAGGGAAGAAAAACCTGATGATCAGGGGATGTCCTCTCGTTTAGCTCTGGTCCACGCCTGACTTACAGGCAGGAGGAGGAATTCAAATCCTGCCATCATCCCGATAAGCAGAGGAAAGCGCGCCATTGAGACTCAGCTGCCATTCGAATTAAGAATGATCTGTTCCTCGCTCTGGAATGATGGCTAGTAATTAAGCTAGGATTTGTAATAGCTATTGTGTCTTTTTGCCTTTCACCCGATTAAAGTTCTTCTTTCCCTTGCCTTGTACCTTGTAAGGCTTCTACTTGTAAGGTCTTATTACCAAAAAGCCTTGATCTTTCTCTTCTTCCTCTCACGCCTTCTTCGTACTATAGGTGTTCATAATATGATAAAACGGACGTTGTTGATTGTAAAACTATCGCTCAACTGGTTCGTAAGAGAGAGAAATCGAAGATCAATCTGGCCTCGTTCGGCTGACTGGGCATGCAGTTCTTCTTCCTTTCCCTCCCTCTCTCGCTGGAGAGCTTTCCCCGAGAGAAGAATTCGGCAAGAGCTCTCCTACCAAGGCACGTCTTGCGATCCTGGTTGAAGTAGAAAGGAGTTCGATATATTATGTACGGAAAAGCGACAGCAAGACTGGGGAGCCTCAATCCTACAGGCAAGGAAGGGAGGAGTGAGACGTACCACCAAGGTGGTGGACGAGATACCCAGGGTGCAGCAGTAGATGTTGCCGCCAGCCTCCTTCCGCAGAAAGCGGAGAGATATTTGAGGATGGTCAACGATCAGATGGGGATCGTAGAAACAAAAAACTGCGGTCTCAGGGAAAGCGAGATGCACTCGCTAGATACTTGTGGCGGGCACCCGGTGGTGTCCCGAGTTTGGCTTTAATGGAGTTCGTCAGCCATCGACAGAGCCTTTGGGAGTTGGAGGAGGAGGCACTGTCAGAGGTTCACATAACCCCAGCTGCCAGGCTCCCGGAGCAAGGGATGCCTGCGTGGGCTTTGTTTGGGTACAACGGTGCCCATGGGAGGACCGACGAGCTTACCCTCCTGCATAGCGTCCGGCAAGCTTGGGCAAGTCTGGTACACAATAGTGTCCGATGGCAGGCCAGCGATCCCAAGTTCGATGGACGGTCGTTCCCAGAGGCAGCAGGAAGCAAGATCATGGGTTTGCATATGGGTAGATCGCATTACCACCAGTAGCAGCATCGAGGAGTTTGCCCTCGTAAGGGACATGACGCGCTGCGGTTTAGCACATCACCAGCTAGACATTCGAGATTCCATCTGCTAGGAAAGGAGCAGCTTTGGCGACACGGAAGCGGCTATAAAAAAAGAACTCCCAAAGGCTCTGTCGATGGCTAAGGAACTCCATTAAAGCCAAACTCGGGACACCACCGGGTGCCCGCCACAAGTGTCTAGCGAGAGCATCTCGCTCTTCCTGTGACCGCAGACTCCCGCTTCTACGATCTGATCGTTGACCATCCTCAGACATCTTCAACGTCCTATGGCAGTCATTATCAGTAGCCCACCTACAACAGCAGCAGCAGCCAGGTAACCCCGAGGTCCTCCTCCTACTCTTCTCCTGCTGCTGTCTTCTTTCCTCTGGTGCACTGTAAACCGAAAACTGGTCATCTCTCGGTCATTTAAGGCTGGCCAAGCCACGAACCGGATAATCCTTCACAGAATTATTTTGGGTCGTCCTCGGAGAGTTACTGTCAACTGCTTGCAGACCTGCTGCATGGTGAAGCTTGGTCTATAACGACAATTGGTGGTGTCTCGACCTTAAAGAAAGGGGCAATCCGAGGTATAGTCCCCACCATCGACGCACTCTTGAGCAGATACTACCTCGAAGAATAAGGCGCTTGGTGGTGGGTGCATACATTCCCGGCCCATTCTATACCAATCGCAACTCTTTTTGAATTCTTCGTCCTCCGCAACGTCGTCAATATCTTTTTTTCTAAGCTTGCATATTCCTTTTCATTGGAATTAGTCGAAGGCGGCTCTTCAATCTTCCCTCCTCCTTGTGACGCTCTGTTGTTGTGACTACTATACTTGATCAGCAAGTTCATCAAGGTGCCACATACAATTCACAGAGGAGTAATTGGCTACCAATTGTAGTCTAACCATCGCTTCGTGGAGAGACTATATGTGATAATATTTATCATGGCCCTTAAGAATGTGTCTCCACCCCCCTTTCGTGAGTGCGCTTATGGCGAACCTTCTGATCTGGAAGACTTCGTTCTCACCTAAAGTAGGCAGCGGCGGCTGTACCTTGGTTTGTCAGCCTGGTGTGATCATCATCACTTACCGTGCGAGCACCACGTTGCCTTATTGCAAAGTAAAATGAGTGTTTGACGCTGCAAGTGGCATCCGACGAACAAGCAGCCGACAAGTTTAGTAGTAGGGTCACATAAGAAGAAAGGGGAAGTAGATGCAGAGATGATCCAGGTCCGTCCTTCATTATTAAGCTGAGAACCAACACAGTGGGCCAATCGAAAAATATCGTCCCTTCCCTTTTCTGATACTTGTGAGTGCCTGCAAAAGGCACAGCAGAATAGCAAGGAAGATAATGTAAATGGGCTCTATCTTCCGACCGAGTTGATGAGGCTGCCAACATTCAAAAAACATTTTATAAAAAATTATCTGTCTTTACTAAGGCCTTATCTTTTTTGCTATTGAACTCTATTTCACCCATCATAGTTTCAGAGGGAGTTTCGGGACGGGCAGTGCGCCGATTGCCTTATTAGTTGTTCTTTGTCTGTCTAGAGCGGTATGGTAAACCGATTGAGACCCACGTTGTATTGGGCGGTGGTATGGTATACTACTCGTATACTCGCACTTCATACCGAATTCCATCAGAGGGGTATGGTATACCGCTGGGTAATACGGCCTTAGCATCTGCGGGGTATGGTATACCGTATAGAACTACGGTATAAAGACCTAGTCCGACACCAACTTTACTGTCGCCGAGATTAGTATCGGTATCGTTATTACCGGTATTATGGATACCACACCCCTCTGGTATGAAGTTGAGCGTAACGGCATGGGAGATGGGTAATAAAATAAGGGGGCCCTTGAATGCCCAGTGTAAAGTGATAGTATAGCTGGAGAGGCACACACATCATAGAGACAGAACTGTGATAGGTTGTAACCAACATTCTGCTGTTCTCTATGTCATTTGGACAAGATTGATGTTTGGTGTATGATGAGAAGGAGATTTGGGGTGCGGTTGTGATGATCAAGAAGGCTTTGTCCTCTTCCTCCTTTCTTCATGATTGCGGGAAGCGTTGAGAGTAGGTAGCCCTAGGAACTAGAAGGAAGGTTATTACACAGTTGAGTCTTCAGTATTTCCAGGAGGAGGACCGTCTTACCTCCTGCTGGGATCGGGATCGGATGATTGGGCTCTTCTTCGTAGGAGGGAGGACCTGATGACCATACCGATGGTACGAGACGAGTCAGTCTGTAGGCGATGCTCAGCCCTCATGAAACTCAGTAAGAAGAGAACCTTACCATTTGCGCGAAAAGAGGTTTGTTGTCCAAGTTCTTCCTTGACGGGAGTTCGGAGATAGTCAAGAGACGAACAACTAAGGGTACTCTGGGAGGTTGCTTAGACTTGTCGTAGTTCAAGGGGAAGCTGAGATCACGTGAAAGAACGGAAAGACATTCTACTTCAACTACCGATACTCAGTGTTTCATTATATAGAAACGGATATGGCCGCCTCCAACCCGGAGGGCTCACTCTTGGTGACAGAAGCAACACTGCTCACAAAGATCTTCTCATCGCCTCGTAGGACAAAAGCTACCTCTAGAAGACTCCGTGTACAACCACTCACGATGTCTCAGTCTCGAAACCCAGATGGCCCAGCTGAAGAGAGAGATACCTCAACAGTTATCCAGCGCGTCACAAAACACCTGAGCTGTGAGCAATCGTTGCCAAGTGGTGTAACAAGTCGCACGGGTCAGACAAGGAGGGCTATTACCCTGGTCTCCACGCTTCCGTATCAGGAGTTCACGACTCAAGAGAGCCAGACAACTTTGCTCATGCGGATGTTCCCTAGCAAGTTGCATCTGACTCAGTCTTGGATAAAGTACAGCCGCTACATGCAGGCGGTCACGCAGGTCTCTTTGATCATCACAGTGATCATCTTTTTCCTGCAAGCAGTTGACTTTAGCGCGAGTGTGCAACGCCCACTCAGTGTTTTGTGCTTCTTTTGCGCACTGATTGTCACGCTGGCTTATTTCGGCAACATCAACTACCGGCTCCTCTCTATTCTGCTGCTGTATTTGGAGACTCTCTTCTTTGCGGGAGAAGCGCTAGTATTTGCATTTTCTCTCTGGGGAGTCTTCTGCTTCTCTGTTTCGGGTTTCTTCATCAGTGCTGCAGCCCTTATGTCAGGGTTTTGGTTTATTCTCTACGATGCGTTCCCTCTCTATGTGAGGCAGACCTCCTTACGCTGGAGTTGCCTTTTAGGGTTCTCAGGATTCAGCTTTCTGTTGTTTGGCGTGTCCATGAGACTGTTCAAAGGGATGTGCTTCAATCGGATGGACATCTTTCGAGGGCTAATCAAAGAGGATGATAGGACTGTCTGGAGTTTCTCCATACAAGAGGCATGCCTGAACGCTGGGTGTACGCTCTTTCTCTTGGCAGTGAGAGCAGTTCTTGTGGCCGTCTTTCGGCCTTCGCAATGCGTAATAATTCAGGCTCCTCTGCGGCATGTAACGACACACACAGAGAAGGAGCAGGCTATTGTTGACGAAGAAATATGCCGTTGGACTAGAAGAATTGCCTTGGCTGATCAACGAGCTATCTCACTTCAGCAAGCTCGCGAGGAAAGTTTGATAAGGTCAAGCGTGACCAGACTTGAAAGCTCACCTTATCGTTCGCCGCCCAAGTGGAACTTAATCCTGGTGTCAGAAATGCCAGCAAAGAGGCTGAATGCGTTGGAGAGCTCGATGACCTGGATGCTGAAAATCTGTGGGCAGCGGTACAACAGCTTCTTTTTGAAGAATAGCAAACTATTATCTGTTTTCCTTGGATCCGTTAGCCTCATATGGTTTCTGGTCTTTACGCATTTGTATCCTCACAACATCTCAGAGTTTCGCGGACTTGGTTTCCAAATTTCTGGCGTCATGGCTCTGCTTCAACTTGGCCAAATGTATGCTGCCGTAACAAATTGCACCTTGAGTGCGATGGTCTACAGATCGTTTGACACTATGTTCATATTGGGTGAATGCTTTCTGCTCTCAGGGTCTCTATTCTTTGTGCTCTGCCCTACCAAGCCTAGCCCCTTTTATGCGATCTGCTTCTTTTGCGCGATCTCTCTGTTGTCTGTACCTTACGATGCGATCTCCCCTAACGCTCGTAGAAAGCTGCTTAAGGGCTTCGGTATGACGGTAATCAGCTTGGTGCTGTTGATGTGCTTCATCCATTTTCACTACCTGGGGACCATGTGCAATTGCCTTTACGATATGGGCTATGGGTTCACGATTCTTCAACCTGTCCGCGGCCTTGACGATACCACAAATTTGCTTGTTACATTGCATAAGGAAAGGAAAAGGACGGGCGAAGACGCAGCGTTTGGAGGAATATCTATTCTGGAGTTCTGTCTTACTCGCTGCCTCACATTGCTCATCCTGCTCAGTAGGGTCATCGTCTACGGCATTCGGTGCCCTGGACTATGTACTCTTCTGCAATCGCCCATTCGGCTGTTGGAAGGAATTGTGGCTGGTGAAGAGGAGGAAATTGTCACAGGTGAAGGAAAAAAGGAGTACGACTGCAAGGCGGCATCAGAAGTTGTTGTGGCAGCAACAGAGAGTAGTTCATCGGGCATTACTCAACGCCAAGAAGACATACCTCAGCTTCGCAGTGGCGAAGAAGTTACTATGAAGAGCTAGTCAGCTCAAAAGTATACACTTCATCTTCAGGTAGACATGATCACTAAGACTGCCGCTACTGCCACCGCCGGAAATCTTTATCGGGCAATGAAGAGACTGTTGACAAGCTCGTAGTTCGTGACTTTGGTTATTGAGCTCGACGGAGGCTAATATTTGCTTTCAACAAGAATACTCCGTCTTCTTGGGACTGGTTCTGAACTGCAATGGCTTCATGTTCTTAAGAAGGGGGGTGCTAGCTGATACTGTCGGGATGCGGACAAGTTAAGTGGCTGAGACGTAGAGAAGGATGTCACATTCGAGTAGTAGCGAAAAGCAATTGACGTATTTGTGAATGCGTATAGCTATTAATAAGAGTAAGGTGGGTTAGGGGTCCATATCGCAGAAGCCTTCGTGGACATTGAATCCTTGACGAGAAGCATCCACTTCTGGTGTCATCCATCGCCCACCGGATGTGGAGACTACGCCGTTGGACAACCACCACCACCGCCAGGTGAGAGCAAGGACCACTCTACTGTGCCCTTTGCTTTATGTTATTAGGACTGTGAATGAAGTCTTTCTGTCTATTCGTTCGCCTATGTAGAGAAGAGCCGTCCCTACGATGGAGCAGCAATCTTTAGCTGATGAGTCCTTTGCACACGGGCAAGCGAGCGGTGGTTGTCATCGTGCAGGGAATGAAATGCTTTAATAGTCGGGTTACTTGTTCGGCGACTGTTGTTGTCATTAAGGGGCATGGTCTAACCTACTATTAACAAGAGTGGGCAAACGTTATTGAACATTAGTGCAATGGCAGCTCACAAAGTTAGGAGATGTCTCGCTTTCGAGATAAGAACGTCAAAAGACTATAACGTCGTCCGCTAGTAGAAAGTGCATGAAGTCCTGATGTGGCTACCAGAAGGTAAAAAGGCTCTTTTTGTTGTCAGCTCTTCTCGTCATTCAGAAAGTGAAGACGTAGCGTCTAAGTGGGACATAACAACAAGAGAGGCCAAATCTCCGTGACTGAGACGTTGTTCTTCTAGTAGACACCCTATCTCACGGCGGCAGTGCTCTGTTTCACTTCTTTCTCGCGGATACATGTGGTCATCAGCATTCTTTTTCTCTGTTTGTCAGACCTATTTGATGGATGACAGTTACCTCTTGGGGCTCAAGCGAAGCATGCAAGATTATTGATGGATACGAAAAATAGCTAGTAGAAGTATTGTTGCTTGCAAAGAGAAGCATCCCTCTCCATCTTCAACCTAATTATGGCAGTCATTAGTAGTCCACCTAACAGCAGCAGCAGTGATAGCAAGGACGGCAAAAGGAGGTGACCCTCGAGGTCCTACGACTACTCTTCTGCTGCTCACTTCTGGTGGTTCGCTCCCATTCATGATGGAAGTAGTAGTGCTAATAAACCCAATTCTTATTCGTTATAAACAGCGGAAGATGAAGAACTACTATGTCTTCATGGCGTCAAGGAGGATCGAGGAACAATAGGGATGAGGATCTCACCACACTCATCATCAAACAGAAAGGGGATCGCACGAGTAGCCTACTACGTACCTCTAATAATAGTAGGAGGCGGAACCATGATGGCGGAATGACGACCTTTCTCGTCTTTTCTTGGTGCTTTGGAAGATGATATGGCTCATTGTCATCAAATATAAATAAGTGCATGTTGTTGGGGCTTTCCTCGTTAGTTAGTCCTGCATCTACCACGACTTCCGCCGCTCGCGGCGCCGTGGTGCACTGTTGCTGCTTGAAAAATAGTATGGATAGGTCGTTGCAAGAGACGTAGCAGAAGAACGAAGAAGGGGGAAAGGAGGAGAGAAGAAGAAGAAGAGTACTGCGTAGCGGTGCTCTCACCATCACTGTTCTATTACTTTTCACATTGTCTTCTACAACGAGGTTAGTTACAAGAGGAAGACGGATAAAGCCCAGTAGTCTGCTGATCAATAGAAGAAGAGAGTAGCTAAAGCTAACCGTAGTATCGCGAACACAAGCAAGATAGAAGACGGACTATATCTTTCCTACTCGGACTTAAAGTGACCCCCTCGGTCCATAAAGCACTCCCTGCTGACTGTTTGTTGGGTGGTAGGGAAGGCAAAGACGGACATTACTGCTCCTCCGCTCGCTTCTGTCATGGACGCGCCTAACCCACCAGTGCCCTATTCTCAAGGTGATGAACGCTCCCCTAGCTCCACCGCAGGTCTTATAATGAATTTGAGCCCGACAATGTTCGTCATGAAAATAAGTGTCGAAAGTGCTTGGTGTACGCCGCTACAGACGTAGCGACACTTCCCGCTGCATGATGATGATGTTACGGAAAAGGAAAACTACATTTGCTGCACGGAATGGTTCGTGAACAGTTACGTCAAAGGTCATGCAGCAACAACGCCAGGTGGGACCGTAGTCCTCGGCGTAACAATGTCACTGACCAGGGTAGCCGCGATTGGGAAGAGTTCAATCAGGCTGCTCTTCTTCTGCTTTATTAGTAGTCAGAAGGTCTGCTGGTCTTCTAACCGCACCTATCTATTATCATGATATTCCCAAGACCATCTGGAGTTCCATACAAGGTTTCATCTAATCTCAGAGGTCGTCAGTCCTACAAATGATGCCATGATCTTGACCATCACTACGCCGCCTACATACTCCGCCTAAGGTGTAGGTGGGTGGTGGTGGTAGACAAGTCGCCTGCTTGCTATTATGTCGTCGGTCAAATGGCACATGATGGTAGCGCCGCCCTTCTTTGGTCCAGGCTCTACCACCTTTTCTAGGCCGCCCAGTGAGCGGTGGAGACGACGTCGTTGAGAGAATAGACTTCTTGTTCTGTGATGATGCTAAAGATTTCATCTTTTTGTCAAACTGCTGGTGGAAGAAAGCTGCAAGCTCATGGAAGGAAAGTCTTTGAGTGGAACCCACAACTGGATGAAGGGGGGACCATCCTTTGTAATGATCTATAATATGAGGCCTTGGATGCAGAATCATTATATTTGGTCCAGTGTGAAGCTCCCCAGCATTCTCTTGTATTCCTGATATCAGACGGGTCGGGGATGTCCATCATCTGATTGTGGGCAGCATGCGGCACCACCTCAGCCGCTGACTTCCAAACTTCCTTGCGACACAGAGTGGGACAAGAAGACGGGGTTATGACACCTAGAGATTTGGACTGCCGCTGGCTTGTTGATGCTGATGGATCTTCTTTCTGTAAGACACTACTACTCCTCCTCGTGCGCCGTTCTCGCTGCACTCAGCAGCATGATGGGCAGGTAACAAAGAGACTCGACGCCGCAACGAGAAGGCCGTTTCTCCTCATGTATGAATGATGAAAGCCTTATATTATCGTCTTTAGTAGTAGTTCTTCAGAGGGGAAAAAATAGGAGGATTGAGTGAAGAATGATTGAGTACCAGCAGTTCGCGACAGTATATACAGCGGCACAGGTGGTCTGATGTTGATGGAAAAGGCTGGTACCATCTCACACTGCTGATGATCAGCCCAATGATAACACGGCCGCATATATATTATAAGCCATCATCCCCACCACCGACGACCGACGCCCATCCCAGCAGCATACGGGAGGAAATAGTTACAACCAACAACGTCTATCATGATAAGGAGTACCACTGACACATCATCTTCTTGGACATCAGCAGCTTCAGCAGTTGTTGACGATGACCGAAGCGGCGTCGAGCTTTCTGCGAATTCCTCCTACCTTAGTACTGAGGAGAGTAACAACAAGAGATTACATGGCAGTAGCAGTCGAAGCCTCGGAGGAGTGGGTCTTGCACCTAAGACTGCGAGCTTCGGAACACTCTTGCATGTTCTAGACGGGAATGTCAACTTGCGCTCCCAGGTAGAAGCGGTGCTGGTCCTACGCTGGGCACTTCAGAGTGCTTACCAACCTGAGGTTGATATAGCGGAGATCCAACAAGAACCGCTCGGGAAGGAGAAAGATGAAGCTGGTCAGGAGCGCGGTGGTGCCACGCTGAGAGATAATAAGAGAAGGGGCCAAGCGGTGACAAGGTCCGCCGCCATGAAAAAGGGTAAACTGGCGCTAATCACTGAAAACAAAGGCATAGGACAAGGAAAGGGAGAACAGCAAGCGGCGCTCCAGCATGAGGAGGGCCACCACGCTGGAAAGGTTGAAGGCGGTGGACTCTGGCGTCAGCGCGGTCTCGCTGGAAAGAATCTACTGCAGAGAGTCATGAATGACATCATAACTCAGAACGAAGACGCCTGCCTGTTATTGTGGGACGTCTGGCATTCAGGAATTCTTAGTTCGCTACCACTCGACGCATGGAGCCTTATAGCGGAATTTACTTTCGAGGGAAGCAATCAAGGCTTGCTCATGTCTCAACGGCTGGCTCAACTCCTAGGGCGTTACCTTCAATCCCAAAGCCTAGGCACCACGGAAGAGGAAGACAGCAAGGTGCATGAAGAATTGGCCAGGATACGTTACAGAGCACCAATTCTGCCTGTGTCTCTATTTGCGACCGAAATGTCTCATGACGATCCAGATGACGTCTGGTTCGTGCATGATCGGCTTTTGGGGATGGAACACTCAAGGAGGTACAAGAGTAGTGACGACGAAAGTGAACAGGAGAGTGATGAAAGTGATGACGATTGCTGCTCTGACTGCGAGATCTGCTTCTGCAAGTGCCTAGAAAAGTTGCCAGGTATCTACACCTATCAAGGAGATGTTTGCCGGTGTCTTTTGCCGCTGCCACCTACTGGACTGAGTACTAAAGCTGCGACGAAGTGGACATCCCACAATCTCTGCTCGTCAGTCGAAAAGCCGTATATGACCACTTTCCACCGAAGCACAGAAGTAAGCGGGGAACAGATTGTGGCGATGTGGTTGAATGCCCTTTTGTCAACGGTGGACGGGCTCCATGCGCGGTTCTTTCGAGGAGTGTGGACAGAGGGAGTGTCGGACATTTCGTTCGAAGTCTACGCCGCGACCATGGTGGGTTTCTACCTGTCACTGGGGTGGACTCAGCAGCTCAATGTATTCCCAGAGACCTGTCACAACCTGACGATTAGGTACTATAAGGAGTGCTGGGTTACCGCCCTACAGGAGAGCTCCCAACTCTTTACATGGTCTTTTCATCATGGATCCGATGGCATGTACGACCAATGCTCCCTCTTTCAACAACTCTTGTTCAAGGCAGTCTTACGTATTTGCAAAGCTCACAAAACCTTATACACTCATACGTCCGAGGATAGTCTTCCTTGGAGGGTAGATGACGTACTGCAAGCTTTCTGGGATAATTTTGGTTCTAAGTCTATCCCTTCCTTGGACTCCGGCTCAAGAGCAGACCAGGCCGCTATACGTCTTCAAAGCTCACATAACCGCCCATTCTTCTTAGCCTCCTCCGCATGGGGCGATGAGGACAGCCTCCCTTTGTCGCTGTTGCGGGACTTTCTCTTTGCATGCCACCCCATGATGCTCCACAAAAACCTCTGTGTTGCTTTGAACAGCGCCGTCAGGGAGGAGATGTTCTCGAAACCATCGCGAGAAAGTTTTGACCTACTTTTCCGTAAGATGGTTCAAAGAAACTGGTTACGATATCGAGCGGTTCCTCAGAAGCCGGTGCAGGAAGGAAGTGTAGTGGGTCCTAGCGACCCCCCGGAGCTCACGGTTGACGAAAAGGAAGCGGCTGACAGAACACGTTGGATAGCCAACAAGTTGGCTCTGGCGGAGTTCGAAAGTCGACTTGAGTGGGCCAGGATTAAGGTATATCCCGAACCCATGCAGCCATCTATCTCACGATCGGTGGCGAAGACCTTTGACTTGGTTTTGATCAACGAGGATGACGATGGGATCTGTACAGTCAGAGATCAGTCACTGTTTGCCGGAGCGAGCGACAGTGTCATCCAGATAATCAGGTCGAAGAAGGATGCGCTGCTTAAAGAGATGGCTGATAACCGACTCAAACTCCCAGGAATGCGAATGGAGGAGTTTAATACTGATGAGACCCATCGCGCTTGGCTTGCTCCTCATCGCGTAACTTCTTCGTCACCGGCCCCGCATCCATGTTGGGACCTTCGTGATGGGTTTGGTCTTTCTCTGCAGTAGCGATCAGCTGCAAGGCAGAGTTACGGACCAGGATCACGCAGCACAGCAGGACTGCTCTCGTTGATATACCATTAGCAGTGCCGTTTACCCGCCGTGAGGCGTTTAGTGAGAAATGGTAGACTCAGCAGAAGTAGGAGTTGGTATCTTTGTTAACATCACGATCATAGGTTATCATCATTATTCGTCTTGCGGTTCAGACGAAGATTTATTGAATAAACTCAACCACAAGAGAGCTCTACAGCTCTGATGATGGTGTTTTGCAGAGGAAACTTCTTATTGAGAAAAGGTGGTGATGATGACTAATGCCAATCAATGGTGTTGATTCTTGTCGCGATGGCGCTACGAGGGTTGACTTTCTTCGCTGATGATGAGACTTTGTTGTTGATGAGTTATTATAGGCGGCGGCACGCCGCTGATGCTTCTTGTTGCTGCCGATCGTCAGCGAGACCTCACCACCCCAAACTACGCTAAATCTAATGTTTACTAGCCTGACGGGTTTGTCATAAGCACCGAAATCATAATAAAAGGGAGTGTCGTAGTGAGGCGGCGACCAATATCCGTGGGAGCCGCAGCGATTGAAGGGTCAATTTGCCGCAACAATTCCACTCTCTTTTGCAGCAGAGGATGCTGGCTACTACTCTCTATAGTTATAACCAGAGGAGTCTCACACCCAGCCCATTCCGGCAGCACGAGCGCCCTCACGAGGTCAAGGTTATTCTTTCAGACCATTTCTTGCCATGTAAGACGTTTGAGGGAGCAACCAAGCAACAACGAGGCTCACAAGGCAGGATATAAGACCTTGGGTCAGCGCGACGCGACGTCGTGACAAAAGATGAGGTGCAGCAGGGGTATCATGAAATTACCTGCCCTCAGCTTACCCTCGCTCACTACCAGCCGTCTCGGTCATACCTCCTTTTTGAGGGCTATTGCCTCGATGGTATTGTCCCAGTAATGCAGTCTTCGGTGGGTTCTGTTGCAGCATGTGGCTCTCTCACACTTGGGATACGATGATCAATGGGGCAAGCTGACAGGCATTGTTGACTGGCAGCCAGTATTATAGGGGTCACAAGATTTATGCCGCATGCAAAGCCTAATCGTATTACCACGCTGGCACTTACACGTGCCTCGTGGACAGATATGACCACATTCGTAGTTCTCCTCTTCTCCTTCTTTATCTTCTTGCTTCTATCAACTCTCTATTTATGAAGTAGTAGTAGGTACCATGAGTCCTTAGGTATAGGGACAGTGAGGTTACTAGTTGTAGGTCACTCCACTACTTCCAATGACATCAACAGTGTCACACTATTATTGTTGACCAACTACAACTTCTTACTAGCAAGAACCTTGGCTTACTCTGTGCACTCGCTTCCTAGGAACCTTATTTACTCTTCTTACAGGTTCACATACGAGATACTCTCTTTCCGCATCTTAACTATTCTAATAACTACTTTTATTATCCAGATTTAAGAATTAAAGAAGTACTACAAATCTCTGCACTACCATCCTAGGAATAAACCTACCACTAGTTCTTACGCTTTCTTGAGGCCGATTACTACTATACTAAGTCTCCTCCGTCTGCTGCCCTCCTCCTCTCCTTCTTCGCCGCACCCTCCGCTGCTGCTATTGGTGCTGCTGTAGATGAT
>FLMG01002555.1:697-11520 GCA_900088475.1 Hyphochytrium catenoides
CTCTCTCTCTCTCTCTCTCTCTCTCTCTCTCTCTTCCTCCCTGTCTCTCTCTCTTTCTTTTTCTCTCTGTTTGCCTCTCTCTCCCTCCCTCTTGTTTCTCTCTTTTCACCTTACTCCTTGATGTTTCATTGCCGCAGCTTCTCCCGGATGCCTGTGTTGCCCTTCAAGGCTGGACGCTTGACGTCACTCAGCTTGTCTTTGACCTGGTCTTTCAGCCCATTAGGACACAGTTGGAAGAGATCTTTCCTCTGCAGGTGACTTCTTCTTTCTGCTCCCACTCGTCTCTCTCTCTTACCCTGTGGGTCTCGCTATGTCTCTCCCCCTCTTTGTTGCTCTCTCTCTCTCTCTCCTGATTTCGTCGTTCTGCTCCCACTCGTCTCTCCCTTTCTCCCTGTGGATCTCGCTATGTCTCTCGCCCTCTTTCTTTCTTTCTCTCTCCCTCTCTCTCTCTTTCTCTCTCTCTCTCGCTCTCTTTCTTTCTCTTTCTCTGGCCATCCGCTGAGGCTCTTTCATTGGTTGGATAACACGAGGCAGAGAGTGCTGATGGTGTCTCTTTCCGCTCTTGTTAGGCTTGGAAGAATACAAAGCCGAGAGACTCCTCCTACTTGCCGAGCTTTGGCGGCCTTCCACAGGTACATTGCCATATAGACCGGCAAATGAAGGAGCGAAGAGATAGCTGAACATGTGAGAGACGGAGAAAGAAAAGGAGAAAGAATGAAAGATAGATAGGGAGGGCAGCGAAGGCAATATAATGAGAAATGAGAGATGGGGAACAGGGGACGAGAGAGAAAGAGAGAGAGAGAGGTGGCCCTCTAACTTCCTTTGCTTGTGACCTATGGCCCAGTCTTCCCACTTACCGTTCTTTGGACCTATTTCTCTTTCTCTCTCCCTCTTTCTCTCTCGCTCCCTATCTCACTCTCTCCTTCGTTTCTCTTTCAGCCCTACATCACGACCATAGGCGAGCATCTCCTCTCGTTTGTCCAACAATTGGAGCCTTTCGCCGCGAGTGAGGGACTATCCGATGCCATCTCAGCTTCAGAGAACCTCTGGAAAGTAGGAGAGAGAGAGTGGGAGACGTTTGAAAAGCTCTTGGCTCTAAATGCTGAGGAGAAGAGAGAGTTAAAGAAGCTCCATGAGAAGTGCCTGGAAGATGAAGAAGCCGATGATGAGGCATCTGCAGATCTCAATGGAGATCACGCAGAATCTGCAGATGGAGCTTTATCGGGATTTGGAGCTCAACAATTCGTAGATAAGTGGACTCATGCCTTAGTCCAAGGCACAGTGGGTCTCCTGCTGTCCTCAGTGCTGCGGATTCCCTCCCTGGGGTCCAGCGGCGCTGCACAGCTGGCAACGGACGTAGAATACGTGGTGAATGTCTTCTCTGCGCTTGGGGCAGTGGCGCATCCTCTTTTGGAAAAACTGCTTTTCTATCTGCAAAGGAAGGAAGGAGAAAAGAGGGAGGAAGAAGACAGTGGCCTGGTGCTGAAGATGGTCAAGGCTGTAGAGACAAGACGTCTAGAGGGAGAGAAGTGAGGATGGGAAAGAGGTTGATAGACCGGAAAGGAGAAAGACAAGGCTTGGAGTAGGAGAGACCAGGCCAAAGGACGAGGACCGGAGAGACACACACACAAGCATCGCGAAAAGAGAGAGAGAGACGGAGAGAGACAGAGAGAGAGAAACAGCCTCTCACTTTGGAGTTATATATATATCTATTGGCTCTGCGAGACAGAGTAAGTGGAAAGAAGATGCCTCTTAACTCCGTGGCACTTTCCGGATCTCTTTACCGAGGTCTACCTCATTTCTTTGGGGGGGAGAGAGACAGGGAGAGAGAGTAAAGAGGAGCGAGAAAGAGAGAGAGAGAGTAAGGAAGACAAAGGGAAGAGTTACGTAAGCGGTTTGTTAACCTTCAAAAATGAGCAAGAGCAGAGAGAGAACTAACGATGCCCCACAATACTTAGAACAAGAAGGGAGAGAGAGAGAGAGAAAGAGAGAGAGCGCCTGCCTTGGTCATAAAACAACTATCGAAGTGAAGAAGGGTTTCTGAGGGAAAGAGAAGAGGGTTTGAGGACATGAAGGCAAGGAAAGAGACACGCATCCTGACGACTAAGCGGATCCTAACAATAAGAGCTTAGGAAGAAAGGGAAAGGTGAGCGAGAGATAAAGCGCAGAGAGAGAGAGAGAGAGGATAGGAGAGAGAGGTTAGGATAAGAGTATCTATTAAATATATCAGGTAGGAAAGCTGCTCTTAGAACTCTTTCTTGTCTCTTCATTTCTTCCTCTGTATCTCTCTCACCAGTCCTCTCCCGAGCCTCTGGATCTCTGACACTATTTCTGAGACGTTTGGCACCATCATCACCTTTCGTTTCTTATCTCTCTCTCCTCCCTTCTCCTCTCCTGTCATTTTCTCTCTCTCCTCTTCCGGCAGAAGAGGGACGAGGATGCTGTTGTTGGCCTCTAGGACACGGAAGGGTCGCGGCTGGAAGGCCTTGGGAATGAAGAGAAGAGCGATGACAGGTCCTCCTCTCTCTCCTCCGTCGCTATAAAACACAAGCGCTTCTCTCTTCAGAAGCTGTCTCAGCTCTTGAACATAGGAAAAGACAGGGTTGAACCCTACCAAGAGCTCGTCTCTCTCTCTCTCCTGTTGCAGGTTTCTGAAGACAGAGAGAGCATACTTTTCTCCCATTCTCTCTCTTTTCTGTTTCTCTCCTCGCGCTTTCTGAGAAGAGAGAAAGAGAAGTTTCTGCACCTGAGAAGGAAGAGGAGGAAGGATGGCCGAGTCCAGGTGGATAATAACGTCAAAAGGAGAGAGATCCGGAACGAAGAGGAGGGAGAGGAGTCTCCTTTCCGCCTGGTTTCTCTTCTCTTGTCCCCCTGTCTCTCTCCCTTCTATCCAGCTTCTTAGCGTTTCCACTGCCACTCTCGCGAGTCCCTGTAAGTGTCTAAAAATAACAGGAGAGAGACCGTCCGGAGAGAAGAAAGGTTCCCATCCTCTCTCTCTGTCCCAAGGCGTGACAATGTACATTGCTCTTCCCGCATTTTTCTTCTCTGACCCTGCCTCTCTCTCTCCATCAAACTTTCTCCTGATGGCTGTGTAGTCAGCAGGAGAGAGAGAGTGAGAGACATCGACAATCAAAGGGTCTCTCTCCCAGTCAAACTCACAGAGGAGAGAGAGAAAGCGGATGAAGGCAGAGAGAGCGCTCCCCGGTCTCTCCTGGGGAAACTGGCGGAGAAAGATTTCTGCCATGATCACCTCTACCGTGGAGAGAGGGAAGAGAGAAGGAGAGAGAAGAAGATGGGAAGAGAGCCAGAAAGAGGCAACCCGAACAGCTGCTCCGTAGGCGGTGTGTTGAAGATAAAGAGAGTGGAGAGCGGAAGAGAGAAGGGGAGAGACGATGCATTTCTCCTCAATCTCTCGTATCTCAGCCACAATCTGCTCTCTCTTCTCTCCTTCTCTTTCTTCTTCGTCTCTCTCTCTCGTGGCAGGAGGGAGAAAGCCTGGCCTCTTCTCTATCTTCTGTCGCAGGAGAAAGAGCTCTCTCTCTACGAAGATAAATAGTCTGAAGGCATAGCCGCCATAGAAAACGTCAAGAAAGCTCTCTGTCACCTGGAAGAGAGAAGGAGAAAGAGAAGAAAGAGAGGGAGTAAGCAGGCAGTAACAACGTGATGATGGGTGGCAATAGGAAGAGGCCATGAAGATGAGACGACTAATGGCAAGCCTGTGAGCGCCGAACGAGATGAGGGAGAGACTTGGTTGACAAAGAGAGAGACACACAGAGAAGCATACAGACAGGTAGAAAGGAGAGATTATTAGAGGAGAGGGACAGAGAAAGAGAGAGAGATGATAGTGAGAGGGATCGAAACGAGTTGCTAGATAAAGAGCTCCGCTGGCAAGCAGCCATCAGAAAAAGGAAAGGCCGAGTCTAGCGCGAGGAGAGGGAAAAAAAAGAGAGAGGAGGGAATAGAAGAGAGAGGAAGAAGAAAAACGAGAGAAAGAGAGAGAGAGATGCCCCTACCTGGGAATGAATCCCGCAGTTTTCTTCGAGACTCTGCTTGATCTTCAGATAGAACGCGGCCTTCGCTCGTCTCAGGGCTTCCACGCTGTCTGGCCAACGGAGAGAACTCTCGAAGGAGAGAAGAACATCCACAGGAGAGAGAAGAAGAGAGAGAGACGCAGAGTCCGCAACGCTGTACCCTGGGACTTTCTCTATATAACCGTCATCAGAGGTAGCTAGAGGGTGAGGAAGAGGAGGAAAGATCTCTGAATAGCGGAGGACGGGACTAATCCCCTGGAGAGAAGAGACGGAGAGAGGAAGATCCTCCAGAGCCCGAAGTCTCTTTCCTAAGTTCTCTAGAGCTCTTTGGACGGATAAGACTGCGTCCTCACTGCTCACCGCTGCTCTCTCTCTCTCTTTCTTCCCATTGTGAGGAGAGAGAAGCTCCGTGAAGAGAGAGGAAGAGGCGATGGCTATGTCAGACGAAGAAAGAGAAGAGAAATGTGCGGGTACGATGTACCGAATAATTTCTTCTATAATCCGGTGCTTTCCTAATGAGGGAGAGGAGGGAGAGAGAGAGGACCAGACCACTGCCTCTACGATTGTCCCGTCTTTAAACCTGCGAAGCTCTGCTTTTCCCTTCCAGAAAGCGCGAAACTCTGCAGCTCTCTCTTCCTCTTCCGCAGACGGACCGCGATCGACCAAGCGATGGGCTTTCTCTGTGTTAATGTTAACGCCCACCAGAAGAGGAGCAGGGCGGAAGGACCATCTCTTTCTTTCTGTCTCTCTCTCTCTTGGAAGAGGGCTCCAGGTCTTTTCCTGTGGTTTACTTATCGCTCTGATAGCGGTTATTCTATCTCCCAGAGCCCTAGTGAGAAGAGAAGAGACTCTTTCTCTCCACGCCGCGTCTTCTCCCATATCATTCACCTCGTTCTGCATGTCAACAGGGAGAGAAGAGAACTCCGAAGAGGAAGAACAGAGCGAAGAAGGAGGAGGAACCGTGACGAAGAAGTCATACTTGCTATAGAAGGGAACACGGCGGATAAAGAAGGAAGAGAACGTGTCTTCTCCGCCTTCCCTGCCATTCAGCCCTTGAAACGTTAAGGCAGCCTCCCTCTTTACCTCTTCGTAGGAAGAGAGAGACACACGACCAAAGATGTTGAAGGCACCAGAAGGATCCAGAAGGACTAAGGGAAAAGCCTCTTGAAAGGAAGAGAGAACCTCTTCAGAAGGAGAGTCAGAGGAGGAAGAGAGAGGAAAGTAAAGAGGCTTCTCTCTCAGATCTTCTTTCATTAAGAACTCCATAAGGACCCGGAACATCTGAAGAGGCGTCATGAGAGGAGTGAGTCTCCTCTTCTCCATCATCCAGCACATCAACATAGACAAACACCAGCCATTGAGAGCGTCACTGCTCTCGTCTTGTTCTCTCTGCCTCGACCAGATTTTCACCAGTCGAAGAGCGAGAGAGAAAGACGGAGACCGTTTACTCTCCTCGTACAGGAGAGAGAGGTGGGAGAGAAAGCGTCCATCTTCTAAGAGAGCGTTAGAGTAGTGAGGAGTGGGAAGCTGAGGGAGTTCATGCCTTCTAAAAATTCTCTTGCAGTTGTTTCTCTCTGGCCGGAGCTTCTTCAGAGGGAAGAGCTCTGGGTCAATGCTGGGAAAGAGACGGACCGTGAACTTGGAGACCTTCTTTCCTTCTCTCTCTCCCTTTCTCTTCTTTCCCTTGGATGAGGAGGACGATGGAAGGAGAGGAGAGAGCTCCAGAATGGGCTTCCGTGGGTCGCCGCGGAAAGGTTTGACTCTCACGTCAGCGACGAGGTCCGGCCGTTCTGTCAAATATCGGGCAATATTCGAAATATATAAATTTCGCTTGTCAAAATACCGATAATTCACGGAGTCCGTCTCCGGAGAGAAGAGCTTATTTGGCATCTGTATGGCTAAATCCACATTAAGATGTGGTCTAACCAATGTTCGCAGGAGGAAGCTGCCGATGACGTCCACGCGCGTGGGAGGAGAGAAAGAGAGAGAGAGAGCAGGAAAAGTGGGAGACGGAGGGAGATGATTCTTAAGAAAGAAGCCTTGGATGTCACTGTCTTCTCTCTCCAGATCCTCAGCCGTGATCTCTCTCTCTTCCATCTCCTCTAACGCTGTCTTGAGAGAGAAGAGAAACGCTTCAATCTTCTTTATCTCTCCTCTCTCATAGTCCAACGCTGTCTCTTCCAAGAGCTCTGAGATCTGAAGGCGAAGAAGGTTGGATTGGAAGAGATTCTCTGCATCTCGGAGGTGGTCTAGCTCTTCTTTTGTAGGAAGAGAGAACTTGCTCTCTCTCTTCCGCTTCTCTCCTACTTTGGCCGTGTCTCCCTCTTCTGACTTCTCTTCAGGTTTCTCTTTCTTTGAGATGTCATCGCCTTCTTCTTCCATGTCTTCTGAGACTGCTTCTCCTGGTGCCAGTTAGCGTGCTTAATCTCCGAAAAGAGAGAGAGAGAGAGGACAAACAGAGATGGACGCGAGAGAGAGACCTGGGGCGAAGAGAGAAGCAAGAAGACAGAGAGGAAGAGTATGACGGCCAAGCGAGTTTATAAAGAAAGGTCAACAGAGGACCGAAAAGTGAGACAGAGAAAGAGACAAAGAGGATTGAGATAGGAAGAGAGAATATGTTGGCGAAAGAAAGGATGGCGGGGAGATCTACTGCTAGTCCGATGGCGAAGACAGAGAGAGAGAGAGAGGGAGAAGGAGAGAAAGAGGGAGAAAAAAGAGAGTCTATAGACTGCCATGCCGCATACCTTCAGTGCCATCCTCTTCTTCTCCTTCCGGATCGCTTCCCTGTTCATCCTCTTCCTCCGCCATCCGTAGCAGTGCTGCCTCTAGTGCAGATGGCATGATGGCGATAAAGGAGAGAGAGAGAGAGACTCTCCTGTGCCGTTGTCTCCGCTTTTCTGTGAGTTCTCCCCTCTTTTACCTCGGTGAGAATCCTGCTAGTTCAGAGGCTAGAGCTTCTGGACAATGCAGCTCGGAGCTCCAATAATCTCTGCAGATATCAGAGAAGGGAAAGAGGTCGTTTCCTTTCTTTCTCTTCTTTCTCTCTCTCTGTCTTTCTCACTCTCTCTCTGTCTTTTTCTCTCTCTCTCTCTTTCACTCACTCACTCTCTCTTTTTCTCTCTCTCTCTTTCACTCACTCACTCTCTCTTTTTCTCTCTCTCTCTCTTTCACTCACTCACTCTCTCTTTTTCTCTCTCTCTCTCTTTCACTCATTCACTCTCACTCCCTCTCTCTCACTGTGTGTGTGTCTCTCTGTCTCTTCTGTCTGTCTGTCTGTCTCTCTCTCTCTCTCTGTCTGTCTGTCTGTCTCTCTCTCTGTCTGTCTGTCTGTGTCTCTCTCTGTCTCTCTCTCTCTCTGTCTTTCTCTCTCTCTGCTGAGATTCGCATTTTGGTTGGTCCATGATGGTTCGATGGCAGTAGTAATACAGAGCTTAGACTGTATTAGAGGATATTTGTGATCTAATAGTACGCCACTGCAATCTGACCGGTAAAATTGGCGATAAAAAGTAACTGGAGGCTCTTATTGCGGATATGTACAACCCGCTGCTGGCCAGTGATGAAGAGAAACTTCACGATGAGAACTGGGGAAGAGAGAAGAGGGCTTTCTTCCTCTCTCTCCCTTTCTTTCTCTCTCTCTCTCTCTCTCTCTCTCTCTCTCTCTCTCTCTCTCTCTCTTTCTGTGTCCCTCTCTTGCTTGCTCGCGCTCTCCCTCACCTTTTCTTTCTCTCTCTTCCTCCTATGCCTCGCTTCGATGCTTGTTGATCTGAGGATCTTCACTTCCTATCGCTGGCTTTCTCATCGCTTTCTCTCCTCCCTTCCAGAGCTCACCTGCTCTGCGATCTCTGTCCTCAGCCTTTCCCTTAGGTTTCTCACTCTTCAGCCTGCACTCACGGTCATCGCTTAGGACCTTAGAAGGTTACACAGAGAGAGAGAGAGCAAGTAGCGGAATGATGCCGCCAAAGAAGAGTACCTCCGATGTCACCAGGAAGAAGAGAAAGAAGTTGTCGACAGAGAAAGACATCCAAGAGAAGTTAGCAGAGCTCCAAAATGCAGAATGGGACTCTGAAGAGTCAGAGGGAGAGGCAGAGATCGATGTAAAGGAGAGAGACAGAGAAGAGGAAGAGTTCTCTCTTCAGAGAGACTTCGTCAAGCTCAACGAGTTGTCAGCGACCACCAAGGAGAAGATCAGCAAGAAGAAGATAGAGAAAGGAGGAGAGAAAAAGAAAGAGAAAGATGGGAAAGGCGGAGAGTCCTCTGTCATTTACTTGGGCCACGTGCCTCACGGATTCTATGAGAAAGAGATGAATGGCTTCTTCTCGCAGTTTGGAGTCGTCAAGCGGCTTAGACTCTCACGAAGCAAAAGGACTGGCAGGTGAGGTCTGAAGAGGATGGAGGACGAAAGAGGGGTAACGGTGCCCGAGAGGGCGGTGGGAGAGAGAGAGAGAGAGAGAGAGAGAGAGAAAGGAGAGGAGTTATGAGATGAAGTCGCTGCTCTCCTGCTATTCCTTGTCGGCACTCCCTGCTCTGTAGGAACTCCTTTTCCTCTCTCCTTCCTCTCTCTCTCTCTTCTGCCGTGTATTCCACTCTCTACCCGCCTTTTCATATCTTCTCCTCTTCTCATCTCTCTCTCTGACCTCATTGTCTCTCTCTCTCTCTCTCTCTCTCTCTCTCTCTCTCTCCCCCCCTCTCTCTGTTTTTTCTCTGTCTTTGCTCTCTCCCTTTTTGCTCCCTGTAACTAGGTCAAAGGGCTATGCCTTCGTTGAGTTTGAAGACCCTGAAGTCGCAAAGATTGTCGCAGAAACAATGAACGGCTACACTCTCTTCGATCACCGCCTTGTCTGCCATAGGCTTGAGAAAGAGAAGATCCATCCGTCTCTCTTTGTCGGCGCAGGAAAGGCGTTCCGCCCCATTCCTTGGAGAGAGATAGCGAAGAACAGGCACAACGCTGTCAAGACGGCGGAACAGGGAGAGAGAGTCGTACAAAGACTGTTAAAGAGAGAGAATAAGAAGAGAAAGGCGCTGGCGGAGAAAGGCATTGACTATGAGTTTGCGGGTTATAAAGCCAAGGCAAGCAAGAAGCCGACGAAGATCAAGTTTGACCAGACTGAAGACTAATCAGTTAATTGATTATTTATTTGACGCCATCTGCAGTCTGACTCGCGATCGCTCTGAGTCTTCTCGCGGGGATGTCTTCTCTCTCTCTCTTTCTCTCTCTTTCTTTCTGTCTCTCTCTCTCTCTCTCTCTCTTTCTCTCTCTCGCCTTCTAATTTGTTCCTTTACCGGTGGCTCCCTCCTCCTGACATGTTACGTCATCGAGTCCGAGTGAGAGGCCGCTTAGCGTCTCTCTCTCTCTCTCTTTACATGGTTGCTGCTTCTCTCTCTCTTAGTCAGCTGTCTCTTCTTCCTCTTCCCGTTCACTCACTCTCCTTCCTTCCATCTATACCGACCTTATCCTCGGACTTCCAGCTCCGGGGAAGAGAGAGAGGAAAGGGCGAGGGTATGAGAAAGAGAATGGCGGGGTTGAGGATGGTGCCCAACAACATAATGAAAAATCTACTTCTATAACTTAATGAAGAAAGACTTCTCTCTTTCCAGAAAACGGAGAGGAAAAACTAAATTTTGACAAGTTGTCTCCCTCTTTCTCTCTCTCTGCCGCGCTCTCTCCTTTCCGCTATCTGTCTCCGCTCAAGCTGTCTCTCTCTCTCTCTCTCTCTCTCTCTAGAGCTGCAGCACTAATATCATGACGGCGATAGCGAGAAGCGCGACCATCACGACCAAGATAAAGTTGTGTTGCTCGCCCTGCTGAACTCTCTTTCCTGTCTCTCCTGCTTTCCCTCCCGCTCCTCCGCCTCCTATCGCGTTATTCTCTCTCTCTGCTCTCTCTTCCTCTTCTCTCTTCTTTCTCTCTCTCTCTTCCTTCTCCTGTTTCTCTCTCAGTTGCACATATTCTGGAAATAACTTGCGGAAGATTGGATCCCTGCAGCTCGCTTCTAGAGACTCAGCCGCTAACCGCCGCTTCTGCTCAGATATAAAGCATCAGCAAACCGAAGAGAACCAGGAGAGAGAGAGAGTGCAGAAAGCGGGAGAGAGAGAACAGAAGAAAGAGACACAGAGGGAGAGAGAGAGAGAGAGAGAGGAAATGGAAGAGAGAGACCGGGAGAGAGAGAGAGAGAGAGAGAAAGAGAGAGATTGTAGAAAGCGAGAGAGAGAACAGAAAAACGAGACAGAGAGAGACACCAGAGAGAGAGAGAGTGGAAAGAGAAAGAGAAAGACCGGGAGAGAGACAGAGAGAGAGAAAGAGAGAGAGAGATTGAAGAAAGCAGGAGAGAGAGCATAAGGCAGAGAGACAGAGAGAGACGAGAGAGAGAGAGAGCGGAAAGAGAAAGAGGAGACCGGAGAGACACAGAGAGATGAGAGGGAGAGACGTCTTAAAGCAGACAAATCGACGCTGAAGAGCAAGCTCCTCTCACCTGTGCATCTGTACTTTCCATACTTCCTAGAGTTGGCTGTGTCTCCAACTGGAGAGAGAGAGAGAAAGCACAGGGAGAAGCAAGAGAAAGAGAGAGCGCGAGAGAGAGGAGGAAGGGGCAGTATGAAGAAGAGAGAGAACAAGGAAATGATGGAGATAAACCAGCACGTGAAAAGATGCAGTAAAAGAGAGGTAATGGGTCACTACAAGGGGGTTAAGACAGGAGAGACGCAGAGAGAGAGAAGGAGAAGCCGCGCGCGCGAGAGAGAGAGAGAGACAAACGGGAGACAAGAAACCATAAGACCCAGAGCAACGAAGATTTA
>FLMG01002556.1:0-15239 GCA_900088475.1 Hyphochytrium catenoides
AGGACATGCTGGCTAAATTGTAGAAAGTGCTCCAACACTACTACTTAGTAGTACAATTTACCTTGCTTGGTCTTCAGCGTGACAGACCCACGCTTATCAACAATGATCAAGAACGAAGGTCCCTAAAATGCCTCGAGGATGCTAGAGGACAGCTATCTGCTGCGTGCTGGACGGAGCAACGAAGGCTAAAGGAGATCCGATAATTGTACTCGTACCTGTACAACTTTTAGTAAGATTGAGACAGGCGCCCAGTAAGCTTTACATAGAACTAGAAACTTGCTCTGTCAGTGTACTTTCTGGACTCATTCTCTTCTTCAACGATTGCCTGAGTGATGATGAGAGCTCGTAGTGAACCCTGAAAGTGTATGTCGGTCGGACAGTAAGAGCCGGCGCCGGCTATCAAACCTCCATGTCAACAGGTATATCGCACACGTACACTCAGCAAAAGGCACCGAGCGGCTAACGCCCGTCCCTACTTCTGAGTCTCACGTGGAACTTTCATAGAGACGGCGGCGCACACACGAGACTCTCGAGAAGGCAATGAATGAAGAGCTTTCTGATGATTTGTAGACCTTCAAAACCTATGTGAGAATCTTGAGATAGAGCACCAGCTTGATGTCTCGCTTGATCCTTGACAGCCTTTCTTATAGAACTAGGATATATGACGCTATATTCGCTAGGTTCCTGGTAGCCCTTCTACCTCGTGCGACATATAACCAGCGAGTCTAGGGAGGCTGAGTCGCTGTGCCGTCGCCAAAGATGTTGTTCAGAATGGGACACCGACTGTAGGTTAAGCACCACTGGAGTCCCCGCTTACGGAGCGGTGACCGGGCAAAGATAATGGGGCCCGCGGCGGGATTGAAGGAAGAAGGTGCTCTATCCAGCACGGAAGAGGTCGGCAGCTTCATTGCTTCATTTCTTGATGATAACTTCAAAAGCGTTGTCCTGTTAGAGGCAGCCGCCACGTCCGATGCTGCTAAAGACAGTGAGCACAGCAGACTACAGCTCGGTTCCCACATTGCAAAAGTCAGGGACCACGTAGCAATGGAACTTGCCAGCCTGAGGAGTCAGGCCGCAGAGCTACAGCAGTCACGGCCGGCATACTTGAAACAGGTCCTTAGCACCACACTAAAAAGTATTGATAACGTAGCAACACTTGAGCAGCAGCTTGAAGAAACAGATCGAGCCGTCGGAGGTGAGCACGACCGGCCCATGTTATCGCATCAAATGTTCTCTTCTGTTCCCTTCTTCCTCTTGTAAGGGCTTTGGAAATAGCTTGTCATTCAGGCCCGGAAGGTTATAAGGGCTGCTTCATAACATCAGCCTTCTGTCATTGGTTCTCCTACCTCACTCTCAGATCACCTGAAGTCACATCAACCAAACTTGGACCGCCTCACTTCGCTCCTGGAGGATTATCTCTGGCTTCACAAAGAGGAAACCTATCTTAACCTCTTACTCCAGGTCGAAGAGGAGACACACTCTGCTAAAGAGCTCTTGGTGAAGCATGAGGTAGGGAGACTTTGCCTGGCTCAATTTCTGCTTTACTTCCCTTTCACGCCTGAGTTTCTTGTCTTCCTCTTGTCCTCGTTTGTCAACTCTGTCCAAAGCTTATGCACTCTCGACTCAGGGTGACGACATTATCGATAGCGTCATGGCTCTAGAGCGGCTAATCGAACTCAGGAAGAAGATCCCCCCGTCCTGCACACACCTTGAGGTTCGGCTTTGTAGAGAACAGACTATCATGCAACTCTTATATGAGCCTCAAAGTCGGTTCCTTTTTCCATCCTCCCATGTTGGGTCCACCACCTTGCTGCCTTTCTCCAACTCCATGACTAAGGTGATTATAAGATGTCTGATGGTTCTCCGCATCGTGTTTCCCCTTTTTTAACATGCCCTCTAGTCCGTACTGAGCAGTAGGCTGTGCTCTCTATCAACGGGTGTTAAGGCCAAGGCCATGACAGACATGAAAAAAGCCTTGAAGGAGCTCAAATGGCCAGCGAACAAAGGCACTGCTCTCAACATCACCGAGGTAGCTACTGTCTGTCATTCCTTCCCGCTTGGATCTTGGCAAGCTGCTTACCATAGTGCCTCTTCCCATGGCCCTCATGGTGGCCAGGCAAGTATTCTCCTTTTTCGTAGGGCCTTGAAGCATCTTTTGTTGGTCCAGAGAGGTATCAGCAACACAGATAAGGTAAAATCGTATTGTGGTCCTTATCTTTTAGACTTATTGCGTGGTCTCCGCTAGGTGCTCCTTTTCTTCTCAGCGTTTACCGGTGCATCCTGTCTCGCTCCCCTCGGCCCTCCCTAATAGTAGCTGTCCTAGCAACTGACGCCGGACATGGAAGTCTGGGCTGTATCCGCCCTGACTGAGCCTCTCGTACGCCGTTTCCGATATCACTTTGAGGGCGATGTTAAGACGAACCGCTTGGACAAGCCTGAGTGGGTATATCACCACCTCGTGGCCGTCTTTCGGTAAGGACATTTCTGTCACGTCTCCTCATAGTAGCTACAGGAAGAGTGATGACCTAGGATTAGTGCATCTGAAGCTATGATATCCGTGCAGCCTCTGCTTCCCTCTTGCTCTGCCGTCTTCTTGTCTCCGACGTCTCTGTGACCTAGTCTGACTATCTCTCTTTCCCGTTGCGGCTAGTCTCCATATCCCATTCACCAGTCAACACGTACAGCCAGTATTTGATGAGAGTGGATATGGCGCATGCGACGTATCCTCTCTCTTCATCAAGGATTTAATCCGGGCGGCCAGCAAAAGGCTTCGCGTGATTCTTCCTTCACTTGCCAACGAACCCAAACTCCTTTCCCTGACAATTGACGAGACAATCTCGTTTGAGCAGGTAAGGCCCTTCCAAGGAGAGCACATGAGTAGAAAGGGGGATTCAGACGACGGAAATATGAACAATAGCTGAGATTGGCCATCCAAACGGCAGGATATCTGACCTCCTATCTTCTACGTCGAAGGACATGTAAGCAGGAATGTCTTACGGTTGTTCTGCAGGCGATGTCAAACGAGTTCCAGTATGGCACAGCTCTAGGGCAAACCAAGGAGGATGGCGCCGGGTGGCCCCACTGCCTGTCCGTTTTTGCTGAGACTCCAGCTAAACTCGACCTTTGGCTGACCGTAAGTCTTGCTCCCTTAGCGATTTTGCTCCTACGGCTCGCTCCGCCTATGACATCCTTTCATCTAGCACCCCAAATGGACTTCTATAACTGCATCAAATCTCGAAGCCCACGTTGTGTTCATGTCAATGACACCTAACGGAACAGGCTGCTAACACACGATTTCTTGCTCTTGCAGGTGGACTATGACATTACATTCTCACGATATGGGGAGATATTGAGCTCAAAGGCGGCATGGAAACAACCCTTAGGGAGAGGGGGGTTGCAGCAAAGAAAGTCAGAGAGAAGAGGCACAGAAGTTGACGAATTGGAGATGAAGGTGCCGGAATCGGTCCTTAGGCTGATAGAGCTCCTTAAGAGAGTAGAGGAGCGATTCATTTTTCTCCCGCGGCAAGAGGATAAGTTCCTATTCATTGAGAGGATACAGCGAGTGCTGTTGAGGAAGTATAGCGAGGTACGCTTCACCGTAGGTCTTCTACCTCCTACCCGTCCCAACGATTGCTACACCTCGTCATTGTCTCGACATACCTGTTTGCTATTCTCCACACTATTTACCACTATAGTTTCTTTGAGCACCGTAGTTCTGTACCCGATGATCCACGTTTCTAGGTTCTGTGACCTATCTCGTTATCAGCTCAAGCATCTAAAGTTAGAGGGTTAGTGACGTCTAACGGACACACCATAGCAACTTATCCTGCTGGGACGAAACTGTTATATCCGAGAAGCCGTGAGCGATCCACAGGTATTGTCTAGACTACTATGGAAGCGCAGTATATGATAGAGGCGAGAAGAGTTACAACCCGTGTTGGTTTGGTGTGAGAGAAAGGAGATTTGCCTGGAAATCATTGGAAGAGAAATCTGTAAAAGATTGCTAAGGTTAACTGTTTACGTCTTACAGAGTTCTCTCCTGAGCTCCTATTGCATGGCCATGAATGCGTCCAGATATCTCGATGTGATTCTGTCCGATATTCAGGAGGAGCCACTGTACCTTCAGATTCACTTTGAAAGACAGGAGAGGAGGAACCTAGCTAATGCTAGAAGAAGGGGCCCAAGTACTTTGATTTCAGCTCTTCAAAGGTTAAATGGCTATCTCGCTCAAACTTGGACGGCAGCACTAACCTTACCCTATCTACCATCCAGAGTTGGTGGGACTCTATCCAGTGCTGTCGACTCCAAGCTTGGACTTCCTCATGACGCAGAGCAGACCATCTCACAGGCTATCGCCTCAGTCAAGAACTCTGCCGAAGCTACCGCCGTACGGTGCCATCATTCTATCCTGCTATCCTCGCTGTGCCGTTACCTCTGTCCTTACTCATACTAGTCGCTCTTGCTACCATATGTAAACAAGGGCTCTCTTCTCTCGCAAAGGGCTGTGCTCTGATTCTCTCCACTAGGTCAATTTCCTGTTACGCTTGTCTGGCTCCTCTCAGCAGGATGTGCTCTGAATCGCTCTATGCGATTCCCTGTTGAGCTTCTAGGGCCTCTTCTCACGTTTATACTCCCTTCCTTTGATTCTGTCATAAAGGTGTCTAAGGTGCCTCACCGCGCTAACAGAATCTAAGGCCCTAGCTCCTTGTTCTTAATATTGCTATTTACAGGTGTCTGAGGCGGTGCTGGGCCCACAGTCCATGATCGGGCCTGCCGCTGCGCTTTCAGCTGCGTTTAGCACTATGCGCGGAGCTGTACAAAGCAAGGCGGTAACCGACGTCCTAACGATGGCCAAAGGGTCGTTGAGAAGACGGAGCAATGTCCCACTCTCTCCTACTGGAAATAGGAATAGTTTCTCCGCTAAAGTGAACTCTCCCATACCCTCAGCACCAAAGGGGGAGGAGAGTACTGAAGGACAAGCTCCGCAGACGTCATCTGAAGAATTGCCGGCTATGGACGTCCAATACGATAGAGATGCAGTTGAAGAAGAGGTTGTGGAAGGTTTACTATTTCAAGCCGAGATAGAGAGACTGCGTCTGGTTCACTCCTCCCTCATTGAAGATCTTGTAGACTCCATAGTCCTCTCCTTCAAAGTCCATGCCCGGGATTACTTGCACAGGTATGAACCCTACTCTATAACCTAGGGTCAGTCATAGTGTTTATCCATAATCTTTCCTCCTCATACGCGATTCGGCATGCTCTCTCTCATCATCGGTGGTCTTTACAGGGAGGACTGGGAAGACATGACGCATCCTGACGGTGAAGAACTCCAGGCTGCTGGGCCTTCGTCGGAGCTATGGCGCCCTTTATCTATGCTGAAGGAACAACTGGTACCTTCCTGTTTCATCATTAGTTGGCCCTAGTATCTTCTGATCGTTACTACCATGTCTAGATAACCTTCAGAGAACTGTTACCTTTCGAGACGTTTGCCACAGTCCTACACAACTCTCTTTCGAAGCTAGATCTTTACCTCTCCGATTGGATTGTAAACCAGGTAAGCAAAATCATAGACAGGGGAGGGGCTGTTAGCCTTATGTGAACTGAGGGGAAGGGAAAACGGAAGCAAATCACTCATTTACTTTTTCCCGCGATAGCGTTTTTCTGCAAGTGCTAGGACTCAAGTCTGCATAGATTTCGATGGCCTGTTGCAGCTCTTGGGACTTTTCTCAAAGAAACCCTCAAATTGTTTACCCAGGTGGTTCTCTCTCCCATGTTATAGTTGAGTCTGATACCTTTCTTGTGAAGTCGACGGACTGAATCCCACCTCTCTTTGTTTTCGATCAGAACCACCTCCTGACTAATTCTGTCCATTTCCTAGGCTCAAAGAATGTTGTTTGATCTTCCAACTACCGGTGGGAAAAGTCAAAGAGCTGCATGCAGCCTTTAGTGGGCAATTGGACACCTCCGAGCTTCAAGAGCAGCTGAGCACGATTCTTGAGACGTTGGGTGTGTTCAATCTCTCAGCTAGAGATGCACGGACTCTCTGGAGGAACATGTTGGAGGCTTAAGACTAAGACATGAAGGAAAAGGCAGAAAATGATAAGGAGCTTCGAGACCTAGAGCCATCGAAGGGTGTCATCAGGCACCACAGATATTTCACGCAGAGGCAAGCGGTAGTTTTGACTATACGTTATAGCGCTTTAAGCCGATCCTATGCATACCGGAGGATATTGAGCGACAGACAGGCCAACGGAGATATCCGCAGCCGCTGTCTTGCCTCAACCTCGTAGATCTGTATACTGGAGTTCAGATATCTCAATTAGGCTTCAGTTGCCAGGACAATTTTGGCGAGAGCCGTGTCCTATGTCTGCGGCCTTGACACGATTGTCTCCAGTGAGCTAGACCTGATATCGGTAGAGACCAATCTGCTCGGGCGTCGGCCTTAGCTGTTGTCATACGTAGATTATATGTCGTTGGTCTGCCCAAGGTAAGGCATGTCCTGGTCTTTGTATAAAGTTGCTGAATAGGGTGCCATGTGGCACTACCTAGTAAGGAGTTCAGTAATAATAGACAGATCTTCTCGATAAGTCTTGGAGTGTGGCTTTGCAGTCCCAGACATTAACGAACCCTCCGTGATGCCTTTGGGACAGAGGAAGAGGCTGCTTGTTGCCCTTTTCCTCCTTTGTGATGTCTCCTTTCGAAGTCCGGCTCTCTGCTCCGGTTTAACTTTGCTCTTCTCTTCACTGCCACCATATAGTTCTCCTCCCCGTTGTCTCCTTTACCCGCCTGAAGCCTAGCAAGCTCGTCTCGACAGCCGTTGAGCTCTTTAATACACAGTTCGTGTTGGCTAAGACAAAGAGGGTAAGAAAGAAAGGACTGCGCGGGAGATTCTTGCGGTGGAGACACTTTGAAGGAAAAGTTACATAGTGTGGTGGACACCTTCCTCGAGGAGAAACACCAAGATATCAAATGAGAGGATAGAATAATGTTGAAGCGATTCGTTACCTGCGCTCTTTCGCCAAGGCAAGTGTCAACTCCTCTATCCTTTCCTGATATCGTGCAAGCGTCTCTACCACCTGTAAAGCGTGTAGGTGCTGTGTCTCATACTTGAAGACTGAACAGCACGGATTGGTCCCAAGAGCTCACCTGGTCTTGATGAGGTAAAGAATTTGGTCGGGTATGACCTTCCCATAATCTGTTCAAGTCAGCTGAGCCTTCTAAACCAGTGAAACCTTTAAGCAAACTGGAAGTCTGCTCCGCTGGCGAAGTCAAAGGAGGGGAGTGACGGTCAGAGAAATGAGGGGTAGATATGTGGAAGCAAGAACAAAAGCAGCAGGACTGTGGGCTTCGCGTAGAGTACGTACTCTCGGGAGGATATTAGGGAGTAGATAGCGGGAGAGAAGGCTGAACTTAGGCTGAGTGGAGGGCATTAGTGAGAGCTCACCTCCGTAAACTTTGTCATTTTGGTATGAGAGGCATCTCGGCTCTATGTCAGATAGTTCACTCTGGAAGCTGACCAGACGCTCCTCAGCATCCCTGGCACGGTCTACAAGGATAAGGCAGGGACACTCTGGTTAGATCGATCTGAAAGGTAGGTGAAGGCGAGGCAGAGATCGATCCAGACGGAGGAGGTAGGTGATCTCCTGAAGAGAAACAAGAGCTTGTGATAGGTTGTGTGTTGTGGGAGCAGGTAGGCTAGCGTTCACCTGCTTCAATCTGGAGGCTCTCTTGCAGCTTCTTTATGTTCTGCTTGTACATTCTCTGAAGAGTGTGGACGTCTCGTTCCAGCTCCTCTTTCTCTCTAGCATGCTGACGCCTGACCTCCGCCAATTGCGCTCTATACTTGTCGCTTCCTGCATCCTCATCTTTAGCTTTCGTTGTGAACTCATGTTGCAACGTTTTTTGCACAGTGGAGCCTGCTGGACTTGATGGGAGCCTTGTGGCATGCAGTAGGAATCAATTAGCAGCTCTTGCTCTCTTCTCCATCCCTCTCTGAGTCTCGGCGTAGTAGTCTTCCCGGCACCCACTTCGGTCCTTTCGGTGTGCATTAACGCGCTTTTGACCTCAATGTGCTTGATCCTCAGCGGCTCATCACATACCTTGAGCTTTGGCTCTGAGACTGGCTGTTTTCTGAAAGGTAGCCTTGATAGGGATAAGAAGGGCGAGAAGTGCCATTGCAAAAGATTTGCAGGTCCTGAAGTACCCTTGCAACGTCTGCGGCAGAGGATGCTTCAAAAGACAATAGCTCTCCTGTCTTTAGAAGGATATCAAAGCAAGGTTTGGGACTAGGCCGTTGCCTGGCAGTAAGGACGCTCCCCAGTTTGCATTGCTCCAAGAGGCTTGCTTCTTCGGGCTGGTGGAGGTCAGCATCCCCGTCCCTTAGCACATTGCGGGAAAGTTAGTTAAAGTGGATGAGGACTTGTGCAACCCTTATAAGCTGATGCTTTACCTGCCGAGAGACCACGCCTGCAACTCCTCTGAATCTCTGTTAATCAATATCCGGCAAGGAAGCCAGTAGAAAAGACCATTCACGTCTTCTGTACGGATCTTAGCCTTCAGCACCTCATAGGTTTCGTCCAGCTTCATAACGCGCTCGTTTTCGACTTAAGTCCTCCCCCGTACACCCGGTTTTCTAGAGATCAGAATCTTACCCTTAGCATGCATATGGTGGATATCAAGAAGTCCAGACCTGGTAGAGGCTGGCACTAGATCAGCTGAATCATGCGGACAGAGAGGAAGCTCGGATTGCGTCCGTGTCAAACGTTCAGAGGCAACGATTGAAGATTGGAAGGTCAGCGCCTTCAGCTGAAGCTTCAGAAGCAGCATTTTCCAGATCCATCGTCAAAGCTCAAGAAATCGCGCTAGTAACGGCTTCTTCTCCTCCCATAATAGACGGAATATGAGTAGACCCTATTACCACCAACGCCGGTAAAGCCACTTTGTATGACTGCAATACTTATTTTCTTTATAGAGAAGGAGTATGTGTCCTTCTAATGTCGTAATACTGCCTTGTTGATGACGGATGATGATTGATGATGATGTTTCCATACTTTCAAAATATTCTACAGGTGGGGAGGAGGTACGGCTTTACAAAAGGAACGCGAAAGCTTCAGGCGTCCTCACTTGGGTTGAGCGATCTAGGCATGAAGACAGCTATTTCTTTGCCTTGGCAGGTACTGGCGCTGCAGCGGTAGAAGGGTTCTTCGTTTGCACGTGACGACTGGGTGGAGCTGGTGTCTCATCCTCCTCCTCTTCGGCCTCCTGCTCCATCGAATTAACAACAGCGAGCTTTAGTTGGAGTCGTAAGCGGTAGTTTTTAGAGAACATATAACGAACGAAGAGATACATGCAGAACGCAAGAAGCAAAGTAAGGCGTTCATCTCCTTATCAGCGAAAACCCTAGTCGTCACCCGCACACACGCCAAAGGTTGGTCAGTTAGTTACCTCTAATTCGGCCTTAAGGTCTTCAACCTCAGCCTCAAGGTTTGCCTTTTCCTCTTCAAGCTCATCGATCAGCTGCTCACTGTCTGCAAGCTTCATTTTCGTCTCGGCAAGCTCCGTCTAAGATTCGCACGTGCACGATCGAGGAAATTATAGTCAGAAGATGGAAGCAATTAGAGTTTGACAGGCGGAAGAGGCGCAAACATTAGCTCTGCGCGCCATAGAGAATGAAAGGGGAGGGACAATTGGTATCTACCTCCAGGCGTTGCAGAGTCTTCCCTGCCTCTGATCGCATGTAGCCCTCAACTTCCGTCAATTGGATCTCCACCCGGCCCTTCTCTGCCTCCAGTCTAGTGACTTCCTGCGGGGCAGAGTATTAGTGCTTTAAATCTTGCTTGCTGGCTCCTCTTCTACCGATTGGTACCATCGGTAAATTACGTGCAGGAAGACTTTTGGTAGCTATCCTCTGTCTGTCTAGAGATAAAGAATGCTACGGAAGTCGGAGGCATGTACCTTCTGAAGAATCGCAACTTGCTTATTTAGGTTGGCAATCTTCTCCTCTTGCCCAGCGAGAGTCTGCTTCTGGCTTCTGCTCTCGCATATCAAGGTAAGAGAGAAAACTAGATAGTGCTACAGCTTTTTCTCTCTTACGTTCTTAACGAGTCACCCTCCTGTAGGAGCTGGCCCAGCCTTTCGTTCTCCGTCTCAAGAGCAATTATGCGATCCTATCACAAGAGAAAAACGTTAGACAGTGAGGAGTGAACGAGAGTGTCTCCTATCGATATAGTTGAAGAGGGAAGGTCTAGCAGAATAATATAGAGCTAATTGCAAGGATGTTCTACTGTCAACGGTGCGAGTGACGGTAGCACTGTCCAGAAAATCAATAAGGCCTCAGCCCCTGACTTATTAAAGGTAAAACCTTTCAGGAGCGGATGGCACCGTCTAGAAGGCAAAAGGCAAAGCGCTCTTCAGCTCACCTTCAATCCTTCTGACTCGTTTTGCAACTTCTCCACGAGAACATCTTGCTCATCTTGCTCCCTTTCAAGCGCTTCAATCTCAGTCAGTTTTTCAGTCATTTCTTTCTCCAGCTCTTCCAGTCGTGAGTGCAGGGCTTCATTCTCTGTCTCATGCTTTTTAAGTTCCTGTGTATGAAGCGGGAACATTCAAACAAACAGTTAAGAGACTTCCAGAGGGTTGCAGGGCTCCCAAATCAGAGATGTCGTTAATTCCAAGAGCTAGAAATAGTGTAGAAGCCAAAAAGCGGACTGGACTCGAGGCAAAGAGAGCGCTATGGATGTCTCACCTCCTCAACCTCCTGGTACTCAATCCTCAGACTTTGTAGTTCCTTGTCCAGTTCATCACGTTGCATCGTGACTCCATAAAGCTTGCCTTCTAGCTCTATCGCCGTCGAATCAATGACTTCCAGTTCTTTTTGTAAGGCAGCCAGCTGCACCCTGTCGGTGCTTTGATGCTTCTTCCCATCCTGAAGTTCCTCTCTTAATCTCCTGTTCTCCTGCTCTAGTTGACCCAAATAGGCACTAAGCTCACTTTGGAGATTTGTGCGATCGCCAGTCAGCAGAAAGTTGAGCCTCTCTTTAGACTTTGTCCCTGAAGGGTTCCGATCAGAGCGCGCGGGAAATTTTCGGTAAGAACAAGATCGCCATTTAGAGAAGGAAGAAGGAATTACAGCGTCAGGATAGGCAATGAGTACTCTGGAAACTAAGGCCTCGTGGTTCGCACCTGAGACGCTGCTCCCATCTGACGGCATTAGCGACTTCTCAAATATATACACCATTTCATCTCCAAGCTTGCCGTCAACATAGTCCAATACTGGATTCCCAATCTTAGCTATTCCGTGAACGAGGGGCTTGGCTCTGTAAAGCCACAAGGAAGCAGTCAACGGGGGGAAAGGGCGTGGGGGCTTCGGAGAACAACTAGATAGACAGGGCCCCAGTGGACAAAGAGGAGGGATTGCAAGAAGGAACACGCAATTCACCTACAGTCTGTCAATCCGAGATAGGTGGAAGGCACCTTCGTAAAGCCCAAGGATCCCTCCAATGACAGGTGCCTGTCTCGTGGCCGTGTACGCATTGCTGACCTTTAGCCAAAGGCCAATAGAAGGAGCTATAAGTGGAAGTACAGGGCCATACGTTATAGCCCATCAATCCGAACTTACCCCGTCCATAACTGAGTTTCCAAGCTTCCTCAGTGGTTTCACGGAAATGGGAGATCCAACTTCACCGCTCGAGACAGAGGTGAGGTCTACAACATCGGCGCCACTGCTGGAATCACTCTCAACACCCAGTTCCTCCTGTGTAGCTGGAATCAGGCTTGGAGGAGCTTGAGATGATGAGTAATACGATGAGGCATCGGAGAGTCCATCATCGCCGTCAGGGCGATACCCCCACTCCGATCTGGACCCGGATTGAGAGCCCCCATTCTCATCCAGGTCCATGGTGGAAGCTCTGGCCTGCGGGGCTGGAGCCTGGCGCTTTTGAACTCCCTCAAACTGCAAGGCAAACTTATCTTGATGCTCTGCCCGGAGTGACTTGGCACTGGCGGCAGATAGCTGGTTCTTACCGACCGGCTTTACCTCTACGACCATGGCGCGGAACAAGGACAAAAAGGTCGCTGCTATCAGGCTTTCTGCACTTTTGCAATTTCCGACTGAGCTTCCACTTCGAAGAGATTAAATGCCAATTGACAGCAGGGGAAACAATGAAAGAACACCGTCTGGCCAAAATCCCGAGCTTCCAGCAGATTGCTCTTACTCTGAGGGAAAACTTCTCACTAGCAAGGTGCCAGAAGTAACACAGCGTTCCTGCTCTGAAAGCTCCCCTCCTCCTAAGCAAAGTCTTTGACACTTGCTAACCCGTTGCCTGTGCTCCAGAGCAAGGGTAAGAAGGAAGATAGACGTCGGTCAAGCCTGCAAATGCAGGAGCGCAAGTGAGACAGAGTGAGGGGATGATGAAGCAAGGAGGATGGAGCCAGCGCTACGTAGCTGGCACAGTGGACTAGAGAGGAGTGATCATCGTTGTACTGCAGAGACAAGCCTGTCCGCCCTTGCTCCCCAACTGCAAGGAAGGAAGTCAGTGGGATCCGATTCTCATCGTCCTGTCCCGTTCAGGTCTAGGCCTGCGTTATAAATCAGGAATCAAGTCTACAAGAAGCCTCTTTTTCCCCTAATCCACAAGGCCCATGACTGATATTAAGAATTCCCACGGTTCGTCCTTCAAAAGTACTTGTAGAACTGCTTTGGGTTTTGGCCGTTCAATTGAAGGAAGAAAAAATGGTCCTTCTACCACAGTACGGCACGCACACTCTGTCTCGTTTGCGTATGGGTGTTCCTTGTAACAATAATAAAAGAATGATCCTATTCCTCCTTGCCCTCTCTCTCTCATTTCCTTTAGCCCTGGGGTTAGCCTTTATTTACAGGAAAGGTGCGGGAGGTATCTTAACTGCGGGAAGTTACATGGCTTCTCTGTACAGTAGTGACAGCAGGTGAAGTGATACGGAAGATCTGGGAGAGGCCAGGAACAAGAAGCTTTCACAGGATTTCAATGGTACTTTTGAATCTTTGGAGTGGTCTTCTTTCTTTCTAGTCTTTCTTGGTACTTATTTATTCTACTAGTGATTGTTTCTTACTATGAAATATTTATGCACGATTGAGGAATGCGTCACAACTTCAATTCACCAAAAATCCGTTTCAAACTCAGTAGCCGCTAACGCCCGAACAAAAACTGAAACTCTGTCTGGTAAGGATTCTCCATGGACAAGCCAAGATCAGAGGCCAGCGAAAGGATCCAAGGAGTCGAACGGAGAAGCGGGAGGGGACGATGCTCTAAGAGCGGAGCTTTGGAGGTGAGAGACGACAGGCTGCTGATCATCCCTTGAGGAAGTGGTTGGCTGACTTACACTGCTGCCTAAGAGATCCAGAAGAGAGTCGCCGCTCTCACTACTAAGCGCGATGGAACCCGCTGGGCCGTGCCCCAACAAGTCACTGAAAGGGTCCGAGGCAGATACAGAAGTGGTAGGCAGACTGCTCCCAGGAAGAGGGGCAAACAGATCCAAGCACTCTGAAGCTGCACTCTTTTGGTCGGGCACTGTCCAAAGTAGTTCCTCGTCAAAGGCAACAAGGTTGTCGGACACCGCCACTGTGCGCTGTTCCCGAGAGTGGCCACTTGAACTACCGGATGTCACAGCTAAATCACCCTGGTGGTCCGCTCCATTGCTGCTGGTAGTAATGGGTGGAGACGACCGGTCGCTAGCCAGTCGGGTGAAGTCTCCGAATCCTGGAACCTTCAAATCAGTCAGAGCAGCATCCAAGTCCAGCAATGTCTCGTGAGCATTCTTGCGCGCAGCTGCGATAGCTGTGGTCAGCAGTCTTTCACGACTCTTTCCAAGTATTCCAAGCCCAGTACGTGGGCTGACGGGAGATGATAAACTTAGAAGAGTATCGGCCGAGTCGTTGTTCCTTGACGACGCGAAAGCATTCAACCCCTTTCGATACTTGCATTGCTCTTTGAACGCTTCTAGTGTCGCCGGCTGACTCTCCAGGACTGCCAAAATCTCTTGTCGAGTACTCTGAGCTACGACAGCAAATCCCATGTAGCGTGCGTTCGTCGCAACCCAGATATGGTCGAACAGCATGAATGTTTCGCTAAAAATCTCATAGAAAGCTAACAAAGGGATCGTTAGCTACTAGAAAGGGCTCTTGTCGAAAGGTTTGAAACGAGACCGTCACATATATGAGCCCGGCAAGGAAATTACAAGTCAAAGGAGCAAATTAAGGAAACTAACCTCCTTCGTCTTCAAACCACGGCCATACTGCAGCCCTTTGCTCCAAGAGTTCCGCCGAGTAGTTCCAAAATAGAGAGCAAACCATGCTCGTGACATTAATTCCTGCAGGACAAACGGGATAGGTACTTCTATTGGCATCTGGGATCTGTTCCTTTTGCATCGTCCTCATTTCCATAGGGTAAGTCTCGCTAAAGTAGACAAGACACCGAAGTGCCAGCTGACCCCCAGCCCTGAAGTCAGTCGTGGGATCTGGCCGCTGAAACCCCAAATCCAGCCATCCTTGGCCTTCTCTTTCAAACTCGGCAGAGAGATAGACTGCTCTCCATAACCTTTCTAATAAGCCTTCAGAATCTGGGTCTCCAGCCACCATTGGCGTTCGCAGGAAATCAAAGCAGCGTCTAAGATTCTGCATTGCTCTTGGGCTTGGCCGTACATCTGGCCGTCGAAGTTGCAAAGTTGTGGCCTTCTGCATTTCTATAATGGAATTTACAGTTTGGTCAGTTCTCGATCAGAGCAAAAAGCCATGTCGGTACTAGAGCCACAATCTCTGAATCATCCGATCTGACCGTCTCGCCATACTCTACCAACCTTGGGCGGACGATCTCGCTCCCTGATTATCGCATGTTCATCTCTGTCACAATCGTACCTCCTGGAGTCTTTGTCTTTCTGTCCCACAGCCAGTCCAAGGGTTGTTCTGCGGAACTTTGTGCGATAAGATCTCTTTTGGCTGCAGCGGCCACAGCCGCAGCTTCCTCCGCCCTTGCCATCTTGACAGCTTTCGCTTCATCGCTGGTCCCCAACCCAAAATGCAACGCATAGCTCACCAAGAGACCACCTTCTAGCCCTGCTAGAACACACCTCTCGTCTGGCGAAAGGGCAATGGTGCGCACTGGCGCGAATGGTCTTGTCTCAATACGCCGATGCACTCGCAGACTCCTTGCATATCTGATATCTATCCCTCCTTTAGCCCCCGTAGTCGCTGTTAAAATGTAGGTAGA
>FLMG01002556.1:15291-33690 GCA_900088475.1 Hyphochytrium catenoides
AGATACAGAGAGTGTAACAACTGCCCTAGCCGTAACGAATGCACCAAGCAGGTGGACTGTCCAGAGGCACTCACCACGGTATCCAAATCAGCATGCACTGCCACCGCCGTTACTTTTTCTCCGTGCCCACATAGCAATTGCCATGGGAGGGAGCCCACGATTATCTCAACCTTTCCAAAAAGCCTTCTCTTGGTTGCTCCAGACAGGGGGAGGGCCCAGACGGACACAGTTCCGTCATCGCTGCCGCATGCCACTGCGAGATCACCCGTGACGGCGTCAAGAGAGCCCGAGAGACAAGAAATGGGAAGCTTGTGGAACGGAACTCTTTGCACCACTTCTCCTTCATTCGCCCAAGCAATCCGCCAGCAGCCATCCCAGTAGCCCCCTATAACAGTTCAGTGAGTATCAGCTACTAATCACGGGGTAATGGCGCTTCCACACGGTGTGAATCATGCTCTGTAGACAGTCACTACCGCTAGGCACATTGCCACTGCCTCTAGTGTCTCACGTAACGTTCGAGTAGTCAAGCATGCAATGCTTGTGATGTTTCCCTAAGCGTTGCCTTCTGTCTATTAAAAATAGTTTCTTTCTTCTGACAAAACATTTCTACTCCTGATACTGGTTTGGACCACTTACCGACTATTAGCTGTTCATGAAAGAGGCAGGCAGTATGCTTGACATGGTTGTTCACCCTTGGCTCCAGCTTCCAGCGTTGGTTGGTGCACTCAATGGTAAACGGAAAACCCCTAGTGTCAGGTGTGTCTCCCTGGTATTTGTACGCCACGACGTTGCTCTCATCGTCAATGGTGAAGAGAGCGGTCTGATCTTGAGAGAAAAAGATGTTGATGATATCGACCTGGTGGCAATTTTTAATCTCCTGGCGACGGATCTGCCGTCTGGATGTTAGACCTGCGAGCGCGTGGGAATTGGGATACCTGTGTTGCCAACAAAACGCATCACGTGAGACAGACTGGTCACCCACGTCATTGAGAAGAAGGATTTACAGAGGCTACGATGGGACTGTAAACGAGCTTTTACGCTATGGGGCTAAAGCGAATTTGGCCGCTGAAGGGCTAGGTACTACTTGACATCGTGCGGTCATAAGGAGTCAAAGGAGGACAAGCAAGGTCTTACCGTTGGGCAAGTGCTTCTTCTTTGGAGAACCTTTGGGGATGGGCCTTGGTGAAGAGCTGAGACGGTGTCTGGCCATATCTAGCTATCTCCCTCTCTATGGCAATCCTAACGTCCTTGTTCTCTATCGACTCCAAGTTTACGCAATTTTCATAAGTTAGGTAGTAGAATACGTTGTCAGCGTCAACAGCCGTCTGGCCCTGCTGCTTATAGCCGAAGATCAGGTCAATCCAGAGATGGAGCTTGGACGACACGTAATCACTTTCTAGAGCCTCTCTGTTAATCCGAACAAAATCTTCAGCGCTTGTAGCCCAAGGCGGGAGGATGACATTCCCCGATTGTCTAGCCCTCCCACGTGCTTCTCCTAGCGTTAATTTGTCTGATGCACCTCCGAGCGGCAGTCCATTTACGTTGGTCAAGAACTCCGGAAGGTAGAACCATTCCGGAGTCAGCTCTTTCACGTCGTGTTGGCTCTCTATGGAGCTTTTCCAAGCATCAGCCACAGATGAGAAGATCTTGGCTGGGGGAGGGAGCTTCCCTTTCCCTTGAGATATGGCACACGACGTGTAGGGCTCTAGTCTCAGGAGGTAATACAGTACCACGTCGGGGTTGCTGTAATGACTATGATAGTGAAATGGAGGAACCTCTCGCTTCTCTTCTGACATAGCCTGAAATTGTTGGCGGAATCTCTTCACCCGGTCTGGGTTTTGGGCGCCTTTCAGCAATTGGACGTGAGATGCAGCAGCTGAGTGAAGAAAGAGGGAGTAGAAGACCTATAATCCTTTCGATAACTTACCAATCGGTCTGCTTAGGTCTCTATAGGTAGCTGGACTGTCCAGATCAATTTCAACGCTCTCATAATCTCTGATTATCCAAGGGAACACTGGATACTGGCTTAGATCGTTGTAACTTCTACCAGCAGCAGTATTGAGCAGCATCAAATATTCAAAGTTCGAGAGCTCCCGCCTCTGCCATTTTGCAGTCCAGTTTGTGAACCTATTGGTTGCAGAGAATCAGGATATGACCGGTAGTAGAGGGTCAGAGCTAACACATCTAATGTGAACAGGCTGGGCCTGCGAGGAGATGAAATGAAGAGCCGCGGCATAATCGCCCACACAAGCACGATATTGAGGAAAGCAAAACGAACACACCAAAATGGGACGAATGCTCATCAAAATAGCGTAACCTTCAGAGACAGGGGAGCGTAAGTGTCATACCTAACAAACTTGTCTGGAGTGGGACAGACACGAGGACAAGTCTTCATGAAGACTGGAGGTTTCCTCTCCTTCAGCAAGGCATACACAACTTCGACGTACGATGGATCAGGGAAATTTAGGAATACATTCGTCCCGTCTATAAAGAAAATTTCCATTGCCGAGGGCCGAAGAAGGAAGCGCCTCCTCAGAACCAGCTGGATGATCTTGATGCTCCACAGTCGCCTCTTTTTTGCGACCACCTCCATGCCTACAAACAGATTAGATAAGAAAAACAAAAGATAATGCTCATACATCAGCTCCATTGCCTTCTGTCCAAGCCCAGTGGCACCGCCAAACCTCTATTGTCGCTAAGACGCAAAAAATTATTCTGGCACAAGTGTTTGCTTGTGTACCTCAAACTCTGCTTCTCTATGGATTTACCTTTGCGCTGCTTTTCCGTTGCTGTGTTAAGCTTCAAACTGAGTACCTCCTTCCCATCAAATGCTATTGCAACTTTGCCAATAGAGAGCTGACCCCTAACAATTACTTGGGGAAGAACTAGCTCCGCCGTGGTTATGTAGGCATCTTTCAAACTTTGCCCTTTGGTCATTTTCCCCACCCCTGTGGCCGAGGGCTCTCCATCCATCTGCGGTCGGTCCTTCCCTGGATTACAGCGCACAATTAGCTCGTAGTTCAGACAGCCGACGAAGTCAACATCCATAGGTCGGCAAGGACTTACCCGTCCCTTCATGTCTGCCCTGCCTCTCCCCTGTTAGTGACAATGCATCTTCTTGCGTCGCAGGACTGTTAGGCCCAAAAGAGACGGGTGAAGGGGCAGAGTTATTTGAGCCTTCAGACCTACTTTTTGTATCTGCTTCTCTTTGGAATCTACGCAAAGAAGAAGGTACAAATCTGCTGAACATTGAAGAACTCCCCTTCTCTTCCAGAGTCTGCTTTGGTCGCAGTATTTGGGGTACTGATATACCCAAGCCTTTTGACTCCTCTACGGGCGGGTTTTGGGGTGTTTGGGTACTGTGCCTTTGATGCAGCTGCTTAACAGTGCTAAACGGCGGAGGAGATCCCAATGCCATGTCTTCGCCATCTACGTCGTCACGCGTACCCTCATCGTCTGGAGTTCCGGTATCAAGATTGTCAAGCTCCAACTGCTCAGCGTCAATCGAAGCAAACTGCGGTGAGAAAATGTGTTAACGCGTCTAGACCGGGAAAACCAGACGCTCATTTGGGGTCCACATACCACCCTAAGTTCTGCCTGGGAGCTGATCCTACTCAGCTTGTCATTAACTTCTTCCTCTTTCGCTTCATCCTGCTCCTCAGTTACGTTTACGAAGAAGCTGGCCTTCGGCGTCACCCCCAACCCAGAAATCCCCTCGATTAACTCTGATATTGGGGATGCTTCCACCAGCACCGAATCCTTCCTCCCCTTTCCCGGGCCTTTGGGTTCCCCTTGATCTTCCTCTACGTCCGTGTATGTAGCCTCTTCGTACTGTTGAGCGTCTACGTCAGGAAGAAGGCGCCGCCTCATACGTGTGCTGGTTTCGTAGGCATCTACTGCCACATGTCGCCTTTGTGAGATATCTGCAAGCAAGCTTTGGGTCAATAGTACAACGTGCTAGTCGAGGGACTCAACCGTGGTAGATTAGCGTTTGCTTTAGATGGGCGAGAGAGGCCCAAAAAGCTTGAAGATACCGGGCAAATTACCGAGAATGACCTCCTACGAAAGGGGTAACCCGGAAACGCCCAACCTACCTTCGCGTTCTTGTCCTGCATCATGCCAAGCTCCCTTCGCTCCTCTTGATAGGTGTAGAAAAAGTCTAAGGTGGCGAACGTTTTCCTCGTCTCTGACTTTTTCTGCTTTCTCTAGTGCCTCCTCATTCTCAAGAAACCGCTGGCCCAGATGTTGCTGAAGTTCTTGCTGCTTGCTCTCAATTGCCTCCTGGGAAGTAACGTCCTGCTGAGAAAGCTCCCGTTTAAGCTCCTTCCCTTCCTTAACCTGTATTTCAATTACGAAAGGGCAATGGCAGCCATGCCTACGTTTGTCAGACAATAACGTAGAAGATACTCTGAAAAGAGCGTGAAATAGTCTGGGTACAACACATGGGGACGAAGCAATTTCATCGGCCTTAGCAAGCTGAAACATGGAAGTACTTTATGAATGACCTCGTAGTGGCGCTGAAGACAAGAAAGTAAGAAGTGTGAACAGGCAAGCAGATATGGAGAGGTAACAAAGAAGAGGAACGAACCTTCCGTTCCCATGCAGCCAGAAGGGTATCAACATAGTATTGATCCCTTCTCATCACCTCTTGTCGAGTTTCAGCGAAGTCTCTATGGCTGAGCGCAACCAGAAGGTCCGACCAACTGTTACACTTGTGGACCAAGAGAGATTGCAAAACCTCAACAAGACCACGACAGAGCTCAACTTTATTTCTCCCTCTCGCTCCTTCTGCCAGCGAGAACAGCACAGAGGAGAGCCATAGGACTAATACGGTCTCGTGTCCAGGTTTCGCCCTAACCATTCTGCTTTCTTTTATGAGAGTGTCCCTCACTCCTTGAGTCGCCTCTGCCGTGGTTGGTGGTAGAGAGGAATACAACGGGCTAGAGTACTGCCCCAGCTTTAAAAGTCCGATGAAGTACTTCAGCTTTGCAATGGACAAGTGCGAAGCGTCCTCAGGAGCTGCGAGAGGTTGTTTGTTTAGTTTTGACAAAAAAATCAAAATAATCACTACTACGTCAGCTAGCGCTCCTAGCTTTTGTTCTCACAAGCGAGGAAAGCAAAAAGAGACGATAAGGATCAAGCAACACTGCATACCTTCCATTGCAAACTTGATATCCAAAGCCATCAGTTGGAACATCTGCCGGCACATTCCGCCTGGGTACTGGACCACATTTCTGCGCCCTCCGTCACTTGCAGGTTTCCTTCTCCGTCTATCGTCCGCTTCGAGGCTCATAGCACTGGCAGTCTGGCCAAAGCTACCCTCCACCTCAGTATCTGCAGACGGGGCCAGATAGCGTAGAATCTGCCCCGTGGGAGACGTGCATCCATTGAGCAGTAATGAGACAAGGATAACCAAGGTACTCGTAAGTGCACATGCTGCGGCTGTAGTGACGTGACAGACAGCATAAGCAGAGCGATAGTCCCAAGGCATAGAGTTGCTACGTCTACATAAGTATTGTAGGGGTAATTCCAAAGAGGCAAGGAGGAGTCGCTATTGAGATAGATAACAGATCGCAGGCGCAACAACAGCAAGTTCTTCCTGTCCTTGCCTTCATCAGCATCTCGGCTAGGGTCTTCTGCACGTCCCGATCAGCTACGATAACGCCCCATGGCCCTTCCTGGCCAAAATGGCCTACCAGGATGTTCACTCCAAACCGGCAAATGGCTAGTATGTTATCAAAGCGGTGCCTGCCGCTTGGCGGGACATTCAGAGGCAGTGTACTCTCTACGTAAGGGGCCCAATAGAGTTTGCGAAACATCAGTCGACCTTTGAGAAAAGCTAGTATACTCTTATGGTCATCTATAAGCGTAATGCTGGCACCGCAGGGATGAAAACGGATGAGAAGACAATCTCTCCGGACAGTACCTAGGCCCCCGAGTACCTAGGCCCCCGAGCACTAAGTGATAGGAGACCAGACAGGACAACAAAGCTAAAACTACGAGCTGGCCGCCATCAGCATAGTAAAATGTAGCCAAGGAAAGAGCTTACATCTTTTATCCAGGTGGCATGGGGTTATTTGAATATAACACTCACCTAAAGTAACCAAAAGCCGTTGGAAACTCTTTAGAAAGAGCTTTGCTGCAATCGTCCCATCCCTGTCTTCTTGTTGGGACAGCCATATCAAAATCTGCTCTAAAAGAGCCGAAGAGTCGTCCTCACTGTCCATGCCATTAAGTATTACCTTCACAATGAGCTGAGAGATGTGGGAAGAAACTTAGAAAGATGCTAGGGCTCGTGGAAGGACCGGATCCTTGTGCGTTCCACCTCATCACTGTCTTGTAAATAACCGCACCTGCATTTACCGCCACGCTTTTTTTGCCCTCTAGAATATTATGAGCCTATCTCAATTGATCTTTTACCTGAAAGGCAGCTTCCAACATTGTTTCAGAGGTAAAGAAGGGCTTGCGACGGCAAAGAGAAAATGCCTGTAACCTTAAAGTCATGGGACTAATATCTGAGGATCCCGTAATCACTGAAAGAAGGAAAGTCCTAGCGTCCTCCTGCAAGTCCGCGACAGAACCCAGGCTTTCCAGGGCATTATATCGTAAATCGAGAGGTTGGCGCCCCCCTCGTACTAGGTCAATGAAATGGCTGGCCGGGCTCTCAAGATTTAATGGAGAAGAGCACGTAGCCGAGTCCAGTTTTTCCTCTTGCGTCATCTCATCACAGTCAGTGACAAGCAGAGCGTCAAGGAGGAAGCACGCCCATTCCTGCAGAGATGACACGAATTAGATGAAGTGAGGTAAGGCAGATAGCTACCATCTTGGAGGCTTTTGGGCTTCTTAGCTTCGTTGGCCGGACACTACCTTAGGCCCAGTCATTGTAGCACTTACCGGTATGTCCAGCAAGTGCTTCCTCTTTTCTTGCCCTCTTGAGTTTATCGTGTCCGTGAATAAAACTTCAAAGTGCAAAAGGGCCAAATATCGGACCTCTAGACTACCAGACCTCAGAAGTTTCTTTGCAGAGAAGGATAAACGTGTTGGTAAGACGGGCGAAATGCCAAAACGCATTTGGTCTCAGTATAAGGCTAAGCTTTTAGCTTCAAGTATAGATGCAGAAGTCGACTGACAAGGTGATGACACCTCATTACATGCCTTGGGCCCAGAGATGAAAAGAGGCTTGTTAAGGGAGAAGCCTTATCAGACACTAAGGGGCCGCAACTTACCAGTAGGGTCAAGGCGACCTCAGGGTGTTTCATTTCGGCGTTTCCCACCTTTTCCGGGTCCCGACAAAACGAAGCAATTTTTTCCTTATTGTCGGTGTCCTTATCCACTGTCTATGATATAGATGACGTATATTAGAGAGTGATAGGGACGTACCAATGACACAATGTCAATCTAAACGTGCCCACAAAAAAGCAACATGCAGCCTACCTTTCCAAGCATTAAGGCAATCAACTCATAATAGCAGTTGAGACTAAGTGGAAAGTTTGCCAGCGCTACAGCGAGCTTTAGGGCGTGTTTAGATGATAGTAGAGGCTTGGAGACAGGTTTGGCTCCTAGATTCGTCCGAGTCACGTAAGCCCGAGTGAGACGAAGAGCCAGGGCGCGCACCTAAAGGTAGCTCTTGTTAATCATAGGTTCACCCTTTGAACCTTTCAGAAACCTCTTCACGGTCTTTTCAGCATGAACGCAATTTCCCTCATGACACCGCATCACAGCGCATTCCAATGCCGGCCATCTGCCTTCTGCACTTAAGAAATAGTAGCATCGACGCTAAAAAAGTCTTACCTCTTCATCCTTAACTGTCAAAAGAGTCAAGAGGGCATTGACTCCTCCAAGTGTGTTCAAATGCCTAGACAAGGATAGATGTCAGCAGCCAATGACCTGCAAGGGTTCTTCTTCTTCATACCTGTCCAGACCTTCGGGAGATGAAGGGTCTGTTAAAAGCCTTAGAAGCATGCGAATGACGACCGGCAGCTGGTGAGTTTTGACCTGTCATAGAGACCGCGGGCGGACCGAATATTAAATAGAGCACCACCAAGTAGTTCAGTGTCTGAGAGGCGGGACGAAGATATGGATGCACTAGAGAGGAAAGTGAGAGGTTGTAGAATCGTAATTGAAGACGAGAAGTGGTACCTGGATCAAAGTGCTTTCCAGTAGCCGTTTGACGTTTTGGAATGATAGCTTGTACCGTCCTCCCTTTGGGGGAGTAGAATGATCGCAAAGAAGGACTTCAATAGTCTTGATTACTTGGGCCCGGAGGTGCTTTATCTGCAGCCATTATATGTCGAGGAGTTAACAAGGGTATATCGGAACTGGCAGACGAACGGCATGCCAAGGATCAAGTAGAGTTAGAGCTGCACTGTGAAAAAGAGACCTTAAAAGCAGTGCAGGGGCGAAGAGCCTTACAGCCAAAAAATATCAACAGCAGCACACCTGCTCCTCGGTAAAAGGCCTATCTGGGTCAGACTTCAGCGGGTAAAGGTTGTCTAGGTGTCTCAAGAGCGATGACGTAGAAACAACGGTTATGGGAAGGTTTACTATTCTAAGCGATTCTTGTAGAGCTCCAAAGACTTCCTCCTGGACCTCAACAGGAGCCGGGCACCAAAGTCTAAGGTCAAAGAGAAGGTGCGAGAGAGCGTCTTCCAATAAGCTCTTGTCTGTTACGGAGTTGTTCACCAGACGTTTAACCGCGCCAAAAAGGCGAGAAGTAAGGTAGGAGACGGGACAAAGACGAATGACGACCGCAAGCATTCTGGGACCCATCTGCTTTTTAAATAGCATCTGAGAAAGGAGCAAACCAGGAGGTCAGGGTGGTGCTGCTCTAGTGTGGCTTCGGAGGTCTCTAAGTATGAAAATAAGTACATTGAACCCCATTCCTCTCTTTTACTGTGACGGTCAGGGATGTTAAGAAAATTCTCCCTCAATGACTCAGAGGAGATAAGGGCATAGCATAAGAAGGGCTTTAGCGAAGGGATCAGATAGGCACAGGAAGGTAGAAATAGTCTTACTTGGTTGACCGATGAGCCTCTTAGCAGCTCAGCAATAAGCGAGACAACTTGTGAGAATGCTTTCGGACCCAGACCGAAACTGGTAACGGGATGACTCATCGTCTGGGATGAGACGGGAAGAAAGTCTTTCCTACCATGAGGAAGTAGGAGTGGAATAAAAGTCGCTGGTCCTCCAAGGTGCCATACGCAGTCCTTCACGTGCTGGGCGAAGCAATATCGTGTCCCTTTACCTGCTACTCGGCCGTGAATATGACAGGGCCCGCTGTCATAGATGACGCCGGATGTAGAGTCATAATTTCTCGGGTTGAAGGCAAACAAAAGAGGAAAAGTACCCGAGGAAGAGAAGAGGGTCGTCTCCTCTTCCTGGTCCCAAGCAGAAGCTCTGCGGTCAAACTCGTCCATCGTCCGAAGTGAGCCCACTTCCTTGCTCCCCAGGGCCACTGCAAACAAGAGAATGGGACCCATTTGTCCTCTAAAGGTTGAGTTCCTTGCCCCTAATGACCCATCGGGGTTGCCCCCCGCTAACCCTAGAAAGCCATAGACAGGACTCATCTTGCTGGTTGTAGGATAAGATAGTCGTCCAGTGTGCCGCAGAACGCCTACACAGTGAATGCCAGCTGTAGTGAGAAGTAGCTTCTACCGCTATAAGGCATAGCAGACATCAACCATCTACCACAGTTTTGTTTAAAAGGTGAAGCACTTGTATCCACTTTATTGAGTTGACAGCAGCAACTTCACAGCCAAAGATGACGTAAGACTGACCATTTTTATAGACCTCAGCTTTGCTGCCCAGCATCAACCGGTGTGAGTGGGCAATTGAGAGGCATTGCCAACGGCCCTTTTCCAGAATGTCTAGGGCAACCGTTTCTCCTTTCTCCTCTTTTCTAGCCACGTGACTCCGTATAATAACCGAGAGTTGGTGCACCCAAGCACTGACACCCTCGCCCGTCGGGCCTCTAAGTGAGGAAGAACAAAAGATATTAGTGTTAAGGCAGCAGTAACGAGCCACGTCCTATCGCACCTGAAGGAATATAATGGGGTCTCTGCTTTCGGCACCTCATCAATACGCACCCAAGCACAGAAAGTATATCCTCCGCTAGGCCATTCGTTCACTGGCGGAATAGCGAGACCTGAGGGAACAGTCGTGGTTACGTTAGCTCTTGCTCTATATGTGTATTTGATTGTCGTTGTCTGTGCTCTATATGTACTCTTTAGAAACTCTCCTTGACTAATGCCAATTCTGGAGGTGTCTCTCTTGCGGCCGATATCAGCTTTCCTCTAATGTGATGTTCCTTGCACACAAAGATTCCAACAGGAGCATATCGCACCTGAATCGACACCATTAAGATGGAAAATAGACCCGGGTCCTACGGGTTCTCTTCCTATCGCCTCCATGGTCGTCAAGATCTGATATATCCTATCGTCCTCCGGACTTCTTTCTGTTTTGTATGATGGTGCTCTCAGGGTTAGTAGTTGTGGCCTTAGCTGTGACGCTCAAGTTCGACCCTACCGCTGAAAGCTTCTAGAGTGAAGAGCCGGATCAGCCGTCTAAAGTCATCATGAGTAAAACGATGGACCCCAACAGCTGCCAGTAGCTTTAGGATCTTGTTCAATATTAGCTCGTTTTCCTGCTTATCGGCTTGACCATCCAACAGCAACTGAGGCGTGATCTGTTTGAGAAGCACTGGCCCCATACCCACATCTCCCAAGACATTTGCATTGTATAGCCTTCGACTAGCCTGACAAATACAAAGGAGGGTGAGCTAACTCAAGGTTGAACGGATTAAGCAGTCTCGTCCCAATCGGTGTACCAGATCTATCAAGAGATCAAAGAGGGCCGCCTGCGGGGAAGGGGAAACCGTAATTAGTCAAAGGCAAAACTGGTGGACGTTCGACGCACAGTAACCTTTGTAGAAGAGTCTACAGCTTTGCTGAACATTCGGGAGACAATGGTTTGGAGGTGCTCTGGTGCCTGAATCTCTGGCGCCGTGTGTCTCGTGAACTTGCCACCACCTAATCGTCAAAATGAACTAGGAAGTCAGCTTACAGCACCAAGTCCAGTTGTCACGTTTCAACTTACATAATCGATCGAACTCCTCCTGAAGAGGGACTGCGGCTTCTTGAAGTGGAACTTCCATGGTTGGCCGCAACGGCGCAAGGCGCTCTTTCCTACAATTCCTCAGAATAATTTTTCGCGGCTACATGTCAATGCTCCTTAGCAGCTATGGCTACATGGGATCGCGCTTGTCTGCACCGCGCGCAGGGTGCATCTGTGAATGTGCGTTTTCCACCTTGGAAGAGGGAGAGTTGGGGATGATGAAGTGCCAAGATATGGCCTTCTTGCGTCTGCTGCTTCTGATGCCATCAGTGTTCACCCCACGATGGCTACGATCTATGATGGCAGTCATGTCATGCTTCTTGTCCGAACCCGCTCTCTGATGATGATGATGAGATGTTCTTGTGCCTTGACAAACACTCAAGGGGAGCACTTGTGGTGACGTTCCAAATATATTCAGCCTATCCCACCTCCTGTTAGGAATAGAAGGCAACCAGCTAATGAAAATTCGCGTCCAGAATGTTTTCTGGATGGGTTTGGTAATAAAAAGAGTGCAGTACTTGTTGAATGATCAAAGATCATCAGAACATCAAGAAAGGGCACACGGGCGAACCGAACAGGATGGTCCCCAGTGCCCCAGTGCCCGCGTTCAGTGCCCGCGTCTCAGTGCTCGCGTCTCCGGACCAGCGTCTCAGTGACCACGATCTAATCAACCGCTAACTCCAGTCACAGAACTGTTGATTAATTAGGAGAAGAAGAAGCGGAAGTCGATGGACAGCCTATCCGGTGTTTGTTGGGGGTGAACGAAGCTGCCGCAGGCATGACAAAAGTCAGCGAAGAAGATATTAGTTTAATTTGTCAAGGGCGAATAGGCATTGATCTCAAGTCCATGACAAAATGCCAAAGTTGTCCGAAATATGAACTCAAGTCCATTTTCAAGGGAGGAAAGCTTTTTTAGGTGCTATACTATGGTCAGACCACGGTGAACATTGAGAGCTAAGGGTGGTCCTTTCTAAAAAATTTATGTGCGAAAGTGAAGCATGGGCCTCTAGTTATTGCAAGAAGGCTAGTTAGTGACAGTGAAGCATAGACCTCTAGTTATTGTAAGAAAGCTACTTTATTATAGTGGACTGAATAGATACAGAAGGGCGGCGTTTATAGGTACGGCCGGTAGTTCGTGTCCCATAGAGATAAATGGTCGCGAACATCCTGCATAGGGATGAGAAGAGGCTATGTTCAGTAAAGGCATTTGAGGTGACGAATACAGTGCACTGACCTCTACACTAGCAATTGTTTTCAAAAAGTCCTGGATGGTGTCCAGTTCTCTATCGGCGGGGTCATCGATGAAGCTGTGGATAGGTATGATTAACATGGCTCAACATCGCTTCACTCGAAAGGTGCCTTACCTCGAGCACCCAATGGCATTTTGTGGCTGAAAGATGTATGACATTGGAGAGTTGTCAATGAAGATAACTTGAGCAAGGTCTCTGCCAAGCTGCGACAGATCCTTTACATAACTCCCCTGCGTGAGGCAAACCACTGTTATGGATTGGGGTCCACTTCTCAGTCAGGCCTCATATCGCTATTACCTCATGGAAGACGCAGTGCTCCCGGAATAGTCTATAGCGGATCACTCCTGTCTTGTCCATTTGATCAAGCAGAGGGTCGGCATACTGTAAGGAAATAGCAGGTGGGGATCAGCACGGTTGTACGAAACCCCGCCGCTACCGGAAACCGGGATATAATACCTTTGATAGGCTCGCCGTGTAGACTACGATCTCATAGAGCTTGGCCATCTCAATGAGGAACTCATCCACCTTAGGACGCTTGCGCACATAGACATTGTGGGTTGTTCCTTCGATCTCAACTGGGATTGTATAGTCGGGACTCACAATGGGCTTTGAGACGGTGTTAGTCAAAACTACCGCATGAGCTCCCTCAGGCGCTGGAGATGCTTACCTTAAAGGAGCTGTGCACCAACGTCTCGTCTAAGTCAAGTACCAAGCACTTCTTGCCCGCATCTGCTGAGACAATGGGACCCAGAAGTCCAGGTTTTGTCGGTACCTTAGTCTGTTTTACCTGCACACCCCCTAAGCTCAAAGTACTCGGGACTTGCATTTGAGAGGACATCATCTTACCCCTGTGGCAATTTGCTTGGGCTCGTCGTCAGTCTTCAGCTTCTCATGACTCCTAACCGCTAGGTTTGTCACGTGGGTGCCCACAATGCAACTACAGAAACGCTGAATGAAACCCGCTACGCCCTATGAAGCCAGGGCGAGTTGGTTAATATGCGGGATAGTACAGTGAAGTGTTGATCAGTCCTCTCAAGTTGCAATCAGAACTGCAGGAAATGAAAGGATTACCCGAGGACGCGGAGGCGGAATGGAAGATTCGGTCTGCGCTCTTTGGATATTCGTGAACTCTTGTTGAGGTCGGGCCTTGAAGTGCTTGGGGGTGCCATTCCGATCTGTTTGGTGGACAACCGAAGCGAGTTCTACAACGGGAGAGACGAATAGCGATTAGTAACCCCTTGCAAGGCATCTGTAAATAGCGTTAACAAGAACCATGAGGCGCATCCTCATCCGCAGCGGAGTTCTCCTTCTCTGCGTTGTCTGGTCTATTGAAGGTCTCCTTTCTCGAAAAGATGACTGGATAGTACTTCTTCTTTCCCTCACTTTGTCTAGGATCAACTGCAGTAAATGTCTGTCAGCTCGGCTTGTGTTACTTAGGACAGGTGGGCTATTCACCTCCTTTGGCCTTGTTGTCGGTGGATTTAAGCATAGCTTGTACTTTGAGCTTGTTTGGCCTCTCTATGGAGGTATATGAGTCAGAGGGAGGTTGCCGCCAGGCTTGAAGCTTAAGCTGCGTGACGCACCTTTCAATCCTTTGGATGCCGGTCCATCACTTGTCTCCACCGTCAAGCTTGGCTTGGGGTTATACCCCGCTTTTTGTGGGTTAGGAGCCATTTATCTTTCTTGGTCAAAGCTTCTCAACGATTGTCTATAGGTCTGGGTTGATTGGTGCAAGGGGCTCAGTGCAATATAAGAAGTGAGAGCTTGAGGCAGCTGGAGCCCCGGCCTTTTAACGAAGACTCTGTCCTTTCCGGCGGGGAAGTGCCGCTCCGCTGGGATGATGGTGATCTCTGTCACCCTCATCCTTGCTTTCAGTTCCGCCACCATCCGAGTTACCTTTCGCTTCTGACCCTTCAAAAGAGAGTAATATGATACTATCAAGGGATAACCCCGAGGGCTGACCCCCATAAAGGAGTCCGTCCATCTCCATCATCAATCCAGTCTCTTGTGCTGGTGCTTGAAGTGTGGGTGATGGGGCGGGAATGCTATTTCTGTCATCGCCTCACAGATTCCACCCGCAGATCACAATGCAGTAACTAACGGATTAACTAGACCGCACTGTATAATGATGATCACACGGAGGCTGAAACGGCTTTTTTGGGTGATGTGAGTGAGAAGGGAAGATCCAAATCTTCAAAAATCATCAGGTCAAAGCATTGATGACTGATGTCTGATGACTCGCATCCATCGGAGGCTGTCCGGCCGCGCGTCAGGCAGGGTACGAGGATCTTCTCGCTAGTGAGAAATATGCTGTTGTCCGCTGTCCCGCGAAAGGAAGGTACCTGTTGAGATAAGTTTGTTATCGCTATCATGAATGGTAGTGAATGAGACTCGTTACCGACCTGCTGGCAGCAAGGTTTCTACTTCATATGAATACCAAGAAGTGCTAAGAACTGCCAGGAGCTATGGAGGATAGTCCCCGGCAGATCCACCTAAAAAAGCTGAGTAATAGAAGTCGAAAACTTTCTATTACAAGCTCTAATGCACTGCTGCATATGGATGAACTAGAAAAGCAAATAGCAGGGAAGCGTGTAGCGGTATTCCTGGACTACGACGGCACTTTGACGCCCATTGTCAACGACCCGGAGAGGTAGCCGAATTGTAGTCAGAGGGATTAAACCATTAGCCTGACTCCCCTTCTCTATTAGAGCCTTTCTATCGCAGGAGATGAGAAGCTTGCTGCAAGAGCTGAGACTCCACTACACAGCCGGCGTCATTAGCGGCAGATCCTTGCAAAAGATCAAAACCCTCGTCGGGATCGATGGGTTATTCTATGCTGGAAGTCATGGATTTGATATTGAAGGCCCAGAAGGTTGTCATCTCCGACATCAGGTAGCTTCTGAAGTCCTGCCCTTCTGCACAGCGCAGTGACATTCACTACTCCGTTTCCGCCAATTGCCACAGGTGGCTTCTGAATATCTTGCTCTCTTGGCAGACACTAAAGACAAGCTAATGCAGAAAACTGAGGTGTACTCTGGCTCCACTGTCGAAGATAACGTCTTTGCTGTATCAGTACACTATAGGAACGCCCCCCAGCATAAGGATAGTATAGAAGCCACCGTGGATGGGATTATTAAGGAAACTCCAGAGCTCAAGTGAGAACTCATCTTCGTGGTCCAATGTCGTCTCTCTCCTTTTGTTTCCTCTTATCCACAATTCACAACCGCCCATATCACTCGTAAGTGCTAGTCCTCACTGGATGTTGTATGACTTCAGGAAGAGCGAGGGCAAAATGGTCTTTGAGATAAGACCGCGGCTAGAATGGAATAAGGGCAAGGCAGTGGTATGGCTATTGGAAGCTCTGGGTCTAGATAAAAGGGATGATGTCTATACAATCTACGTCGGCGACGACATTACCGATGAGGATGCTTTCAATGTCCTCCATCCAGAAGAGGGCAGGAAAGGTAACTCTCAACGCCTTCTATCTGGTACATAGAAAAGGAGTTAACTAAGCAGACCTGAAAGGTCTAGGGATCGTTGTGACAGACACAACCACTGATTCTGCAGCTCATCTTACCCTTCAGGATCCTCAGGAAGTGGGCCGATTCCTTACAAGTCTCATCGCCTTCTCGAGGAGCATAGCTCCTCAAAACTAGTAGCGACTAGATTTCAACGTTGTTGGAAGAGGTGGTTCGGACTAGGTATCGTCAGCTAAGTGTTGGAAGTGGATGGGACATGCGTGTGGTTGGTTTATAAATGTATGGTTAATGGTACTTATTATCCACTGAGAGTTATGAAATGACCGCAGTCGTGGTGTCAACAGCTATCTCTTCCTCAGGACTACTTTCTTGTTTCTGCAAGGAGGCACCGCCAGATGACCCTCGCTTACTGTCTTTCTTCTTCTTTTTCTTCTTCTTTTTTTTTGGCTCCGGAGAGGAAGATGTGGCCGTATCTCCCGTTTGAGCAGTATCAATCTGTAAGTCGTGCTTGGAGACTTCCTCTCTTGCTTCTGGTATTGTGGCAGCTGTCGTTGTCTCCTCTGTTCGCGATGCCATTGTGGCAGGCCCTGCCTTCCTGGCCTCATCATCCCGCGGGGAGGTTAGATTTGAGCTGGAGGTCGCCGGAGGAGTTTGGGGTTCAATTCCCACCCTTGCCTTGTTAGTAAGAAGACTCTTTCTCAAGCTTGAATCTCTCTTAGGCATCGGAGACTCAATGGTGGGGGCCGCTTTCTTCGTGTCAGGGGACTGCGGTGTACTTTCAGGGTTATTAGTTGGAGGTATACTTTCCTCCACTCCTACTTTAGCACTGTTTCTCGTAAGACCGGCCAACAGCGACTTCCCTGACCTTGGACTCTTCATATTATCGTCTCCTGGCCCCGGCGACCCAGTCTTGGCAGCTCTTGGGCTTATCCCTGGCCCCGGCGAGCTTGAATTTGAAACATGCTCGTGGGCTGAGGAACCCTTTCCTAGCTCTGCTGTTGTCGCTGAAATTGGTGCCTTGCTCTCCGCAAGACATATTTCTGTTTTGACTCCTCCTAAGCTGCTACGACTGTCTTGACTATACGTCGTATTTAGCGTTGAGGTTCTCTTTAATGGACTTGAGCTGCGCGCTTCGCTTGCCTTACGCTTACCTCCCTCATGGCTTGTTGGCTCGGACTTAGCAGTTCCCCTGTCCGAGCCGACAGACGCCTTTCGTTCTATTCTTAGGGTTGAGGCACGTGTAGCCTTCTGAGTCCTCTCCTTCTGAGCGGCAATGCGCTTAGCTTCATTTTCACTCTCGAACGCCTGAGTTTTTTTCAGTTGCATCCTTTGAATCTCCATGTCACTCGCACATTTGGCACAGATGGGCTCCCATCTTGAGGCTCCACATCGGCGATCTGCTGGACGTGTCCTACAGCTTGTGCAGAGATCCGTGTTGGTAGGATCTGGTTGCTGCATTACATCTCCTGCCGGGTGAGTGGCGGAGATCGCTCTGTCTTCACTTTCAGCTGTTCCAGTCTGTTGTCTGCTCTCCTTCACAGCGTTGTTGCTGACCGCAGGGGAGGCAATTTCTTCCTTTGCGCTGGGTGCTTCATCCTTGACCTTCATTCCTTGTACCTTTTCCTCCAGGCGTGTGGCACACTCTTCGCAAACCGCCTCCCATTTGGAGGCCGCGGAGCGCCGTACAGCCGGATGATTTTTGCATTGAGTACACTTAATCACGTCCGCAGCACACTGCTCATCTTTTCCCTTCTCATCATTGGCTTCCTCACTCTTCTTTGCATGGTCGCCCGTGCCACTCTCCGTTGTTGCCTTTGCAGCCGCCTCTAATTTTGCAGCACAGTCAGCGCAGACAGCCTCCCACTTGGAAGCTGCACAGCGCTTCACAGCGGGCGAAGCCTTGCACTTCGTACATTGCACCACGTCTTGTGCTGCGTTATTCTCCTCGGTCGTCTTGTTGGATTGTGGTACCTTGTCTCCGGAGTTAGCTTTGTCTTGGTCAGGGTTGACCCCTTCACCTTTCGCCTTCTTTTCCTCCTCTTGCTTCTCTTCGTCTTCACGCGCTTTCTTTTCTTTCTCTATCCTTGCAAGAATAGCTTCCCGTCTCTTCCTCTCCTCCTCCTTTTGCACCTGAATGTCCTGCTCAACCCTTTTGGTCAGAGTCCCATAATCTTTGTGCATTTGTGCGACCAGCCAGTCCACTCCTTCCCGCACTCGCTTGTCCTGCTTCTTATCCTTAGTCTGCGATGGGAGTGCAATGCAGGTCCGGATCTGATAAGGAGAGCCGGTTAGCTTGTCTAACATGAGAGAGGAGGCAATTTCCACCTCTGACAGCCGGTTTGACAAGTCTTCCTTGTTTGCCAACACCAAGATAGGTTTTCCTGAGATCTTGGGAAGGTTTTTCATCGTCTCGAACTCCTTTGCACTCTCTAGAATCCTTTCCTTATCCGCAGAGTCTACCACGTAGATGACTCCGTGTACGCTATCATAGTACTTCTGCCATACATCTCTGATGCGCCGGCCACCACCTAGATCATAGAACGTAACTTCATAGCTGT